>JANZLX010151375.1:0-16648 GCA_025531955.1 Erythroxylum orinocense
TTATCCGAACCGTCCAACATCATGCGAGCACTATCTGTACTGATCAGCAGTATTATAATCTTTACTGATCGGCATCGATATCTACCTATCTATGCCGCTCGGCATCAACAGTATATCAATGTCATTATTAATTTTCATTTCAATTTTCTCACTTCCAAATCATTTCACTTTATCTTTTTCCTAGCTCACTACAGCAGCTCTTCAACGCAAACGCTAGGCAATGCGATCGCTTGACCACTACGATCGCTTGGTAGTGTGACCATTCAGTCAATGCGATCGCTCGGTAACGCGATCGCTCGGCCAGCGCATCGCTCGGCCTCACAGTCACATAATACAGCTTAGTCAATCGGTTCTATCGATCGGCCATCTCAATCTCAGTCAATTGATCAGTTACACATTTAGTGCACAGTAAACAATTAATCCCTAATGCGGGGTGGGATGTTACAACAATAGATGAGCAATGCCTATTTCATTTACTCAATCTCTAGCCCATAGATCTTCCATACCTAATCCTCAATTACATGGTAAAGTCAAAGAAATACTTGAATGCCCTACCATATGGTATGATGCTAACAAGAATCTTCAGAGATTCTAGAATCCTTCTTGAGAAAGGAAATAGAATGAAGATGGACGTCAAAAGTGTCATTAATGCTATAACTATTAGTAAAATGGGCTTGAAGAATCGGGAAAAAGAGGATACAGATTCTATGACAAAAGCAAGGATTGAGGGGGAGCGTGCTGTGAAACAAAGCTTAAGTGAGAAGATTACTCCCACAAAGAAATCGAAATCTCAATCCACTGGAAGAATTCCTACAGAAGGATTGAAGAAATCGTCAGATGATTAAATGAAAGATAAGACGATTTCTGAAAAAGAAGAAAGTTAGGTGCGATAGAAGGAGAAACAAGTGTCCTTGAACAGAAAGGGGGAGACACTTCTTTCTAAAAAATCCAAACAGGCAAAAAGGTCACCTAGACTACTAACTTTGCCTCAACAAGAGTAGAAGAAAGGTAAAAAGTTGACTCAGAGTGGAGACTCTGGAAAGAAAGCACCGCAGACAATGAGATCTTTAGTTTCAATTTTGCAAAAGGAGCCAACAAAATTGACTAAAGAAATAGAAAGAAAGAGGAAGTCGGAATTTAAGAAGAAGAAATCTCAACTTCAGCAAAAAAAACCCCTAGGCTGGTTGAAGAAAGTAAGAAGCAGAAAACCAGTCAGAGAAAGAGTACTCCAACTGATGTTCAACAAAAGAAAAGGTCAGTTGAACACAGTTCTTCATAGGTTAATCCTTAACTTATGAGAAAAGAGGATTTGAAATTGAAGATCATTGAAGAATTTGAAATTGTAAGGAGTAGGAGCTCAATCATTATAAGAGAACCTTTGAGAAGGTTGGTCAAGGTACATGTTAAACCTCGAACCTTTTTGTAAGCTAGGATTATTTAACGAGGAACTATTGGCCATTAGTTATGTGTCAATAAGAGAAGAAATTGTGAGATTGAAATGAAATGGAAAGAGATTTATTGAATCAAAAGTTATAAGATTGGTTAAAGTGTTTAAGTTGGAAAATTCTCTGAACATAGTTCAGTATTTTGAGAAATTCAGGAGCTGTAGAGATCCAATTAAGTTTATTCTTGAGGCTAAATAAAATTGAGGCATGGGGCTACAAATCATGTGAAGGGATCGGAATTTAATTTCATCCCTAAGATTGTCAATTTCTGGATTGAAATTAGGTAAATGTTCAGTTATGGTTAAGTGCAGGTATGATATTGTTTTGGCTATAACTCCTTTATCTCTGATCCGATTTGAGTGTTCTTGGTGTCATTTTAAAGATGAGACATAGAAGAACATTTCTTTAGAAGGAAGTGTTACCAAATTATGTCATTTACCTGCTCAAAATTAGGAGGCAAGATGACAGTGTTTAAAGGCTAAATGAAGGACAGTTTTGGAAATTCACTTAAATGGGTAAGTTCTAAGGCTTATGGTTGAGGGCAATTGGGTCATTTTTGGTGTTCATTAAAGACAAAAGGAGGAGCTGTCGTTCATGAAGGGGGAAGCACGAAAATGAAGGGGGAAAAGAAGAGAAGTCGTGAAGGAGAAGAGGAAGGAGAGAAGAAGAGAAGAAAATCCAAGGAAAAGCTAGGGATTTCATGGAAAAGAAGAAGATCCAAGCTCTCCAAGGTAGGTTTTCATCTTCTTCTTGCTTTAGTGGGGAGAACTAGGTTGTAGTTTGTGAATGGAGAAAATCTAGTGAGAGAAAGCTTAGTGAAGAAGATGATGAATAGTAAAATTCATAGGGTTTTTGAGGTTTTTAGCTAGGTTTGGAGTTTTCCAACCTAGATGAGCTATGAAGAGGTTAGATTGAAGTTGATAAGGGTTTTTAGGGTTTTTGAAAAGGGAATTTCGAAAATTGAAGAGGAATTGATGAATTGTTGGTTTTGTTTAGGTAATCAAGAGTCAATCCAAGAGCAAGAGGAAGGAGACAAGTGATTTTGGATTCTCCAAGTTTGAAGGTGGGTAAATTAATTATGGTTATTGTGTCATGGGTAATGTTTTGTGTGTATGTATGCTTGAATATGAAATTGTGAATTGCTATGTTATGAAACTTGAAATACCGAGTGTTTTATGTTATGCCATACATTGCAAGATGAACAATCGAATTATGTACATGTCATGTTATGCATTAATGAATGCTTGACATTTTGATATGATTGTTATACCATTGAATTAAATCATGGTATTTTGAATATGAATGATTGATTTGAGCATGATGATGCTATGCCTTGTATTAGGGCATTTTGATAAGAAAAATCATGAAAATATGAAAATGTGATTATGTGCTTTGTGTGGGCGAGAGAGGAACCGTTTCGTAGTCACGTCGACGTTGACAAAATATGCCTTCTCCCGGCAGCCCACTTGTGGCCCACGAGATCCAAAATGTACTCGTTTTGTTCACGATGCAAACTTCGGTTTCATCGTTTTGTTCACGGAACCCTCGTGTCGATTGATTGTGCATTGCATTTCGATGTGCCAAGTCATGATTGAATTAAATTATGTCCAATATGAAATGTTGTTATGAATTATGCAATATATTGTGAAATCTAAATGCTGAATTGTCATTGTGAGATGTATACCTATGTAAATGTTTATGCGTTTGTGGTCGTTGGTGTGGCTCAAGGCCAATAGCTATAATTGGTTTAGCCACTAAGCTGTGAAGCTCAACCCACGTTTCCCTCTCCTTAGGTGCAGGCTAAGAAGATCAATGGATCCTTGCAAGACATTTAGACCAAATTTGAAAGATTAGTTAGACCTTTGGATAGTTGAATAGCGTAATGAAAATTGATCATTCCTTGTAATATTTGTATCTATTAAGATGTTGATGAAATGTCAAAATGTAACAAAGCTTTGTTTGAACTACATTTGATTTGAGTAATGAAATGAGAATTTGATAAGTTCCTTTTGTAATATTATGTGATGTTCAAATTTGAATATGTTGGATGTGTACAGTCTAATGGTTGAGTATGCTAATTGTTGCTTATGTTGCATGTCTTAGAATAGTATGATGGAGTTGGGAAGTTTGTGTATGAAGTGTATTTGGATATTGAAGTTGTGAGTTATGGGTTTTGCAAGTGATGGTATTGAATGGGAAGTATGAAGTTGAGGGTTTTGATGGATGATGTGAATTATGTATGATTTGAGTGTTTGAGATGAGTTTTGGGAAGTTTGATGCATTTAGATTGATATTTACATGGTTATGAAGTTGATTTACATTTGAAAGGTTGAATTTGAAGAGATTAGGAGTTGATATAGTGTTAGATTGGAGTTTGGAAGCATTGGAAAGGCTTGGAAGAAGGTTTGGGGCACTTTACCTAGTGTGTGTCCGTTAAATGGACATCCCTGTCCGTTTAACTGACCTTCTCGAATGGTTTTAGACACTTTGGGCAGTGTGTGTCCGTTTAACGGACCTTCTCGGGTGAAATTGGGGTGTTTTGCCAGTCTATGTTTGTTAAACGGACATGCATGTCCGTTTAACAGACATGCTCGGGTCAGCTACAGTATTTTGCATTTTTGACCAGTTTATAGGATGAATCTCGCTTCGAGGCCTCTAATACGACTTGTAGATCTCGAGGGTATCTTTCCAATGGCATAAGAACGAAAGCATTTGGACATCTGTAGAAAAAGTTATGACAATTGCGCCAAAGTATGTTCAAATCGATTTAGGGTTTAAACATGGTTTATTCGTTTGATCATAACTCCCTCATCCGACCTCCAATTAAGGTGATTCTTAAAGCAATGGTTTCCTAAGACATGTAGCTCTCTCTTAATAAAAATTTGTATCATTTGGAGTTGATTAGAGAAAGCTTGCATTAGAATAAGTAAAAGGCCGATTAGGAGGGCATGATTAGGGTATGAGCATATTTGATCTTTTTAAGCATATCTTGAGTTAGAGCTCCAATTGAGACGATTATTTCTCTAAAATTAACTAGAAACCTAGAGATATGATTTCTATGAAAAGGTCGAATGGAAATTCAGATTTGAAGACTTCCAAATCTTGTTCACAAGTAGGAGAATTAAGCTCAAGCATAGTGACTGATTTGTACGAGTACACCGTTGAGCAAATTGTGAGCAAATTTTTGAGATATTATAAAATATATATAAAATAAAATAGTGAGGAATTGATAATATCTATCAAGGGTTCAATGGAGGAACCTTTCGGGCTCATATCTGCGCATAAGGTGTCATGATTTTGCACGAGGGTTGGGTTCCGAAACCGGGGTCCAACAGTTATAGAGGCGCATTTGGAACATCAACCCACAACGGTTCTCTCAATTATTAATTGTTTATAATCCTGTGGCGAATAATGGTGGGTTTGAGATTTGTTTATGATTGTGGATTCTAGACAGAAGGTTCGATGACTGAGTACTGGGGAGCTATGATATAGAAGTGCTACTTGTATGTGAATTTGAAACCTACGTGTTTTAATATGATTAATTGTGATTTTGTTTTAATGTGATTAATTGTGATTGTGTTTTTAATGTGATAAATTGTGACATATGCATAGGTGCATAATTGTGACATATGCATTTCATTCATGAATGCATGATCAGATAATGACAGCTGTGACCGGAGCAGCCACTGAGAGCTAAAAGCTCAACGATTGTATTCAGACCTCGAGCCTCACAGTGATTTAGAGCCTCTAGCTCAACGATTAATGTGCCCATATTGGGACAGTTTAGGCACTCGGTCACAACATCGTAATAAGTTAGAACAGTGTCACATGAGCATTTCGTATGCATTTGGTTTAATCACTTTGATTGAGTGAAAGGCGAAATGCCTTATGCTTATGTGAAAAATGAAAGTGTTGCTTATGTGATTATATGGTACTTTTGATTAATGTGAAATTATGAAATCATTGTGATATGCTTGATTGTTGCATGAATTGAGTGAACCATCTATGATGGTTACCTCACTGAGTTCGCAAACTCACCCAAAATTGCAACATATTTTTCAGGACCGAGAGTAGACTCCTAGCTCCAGAGGGACTTTTCTAGCCGTGTAGATTGTGTTGGCGAGAGAAGTCATGGCTCACAGGTCAGTCAGTTGGGACTTTTAGGATGACCTAGATAGAGCTGATGTATTTTCCCTGTTTATGTAGCATATTGTATTAGGTTTTTGGAGTGATGTACAGACAGTGAAAAACTGACAGATATGTAAACTTCTGCTTTTGATGAAATGAAATGAGGAAAATTTTGGTTACAAAAAGTTCGTGAATTGATATTGATGTTTTATTATTATGATGCCATGTGAAGTACAGTAGTGATTGTTCATAGCTCACTCTTATCGTAGGATATGTATCGGAATGACCTTCGGGCATCCCGATGTATGCACTGCAATAAGGGGGCGCTACAGAAGCTCCGAGGAATGTGTTAGAGATCCAAAGTTTCCTAGGATTAACCAGGTATTACCGGAGATTTGTCAAGGAGTTTTCTCTAATTTCATCCCCTCTGACAAGACTTCTGAGGAAGAATGTAGTGTTCGTATGGAATGAGGAGTGTCAGAGGAGTTTTGAGGAGCTGAAACATCAATTGACTACTACACTGGTGTTGACTATTCCATCAGGGATCGGAGGCTATGTGGTGTATAGTGATGCGTCGCATCAAGGATTGGGATGTGTTCTGATGCAACATGACATGGTGATCGCCTATGCATCGAGACAATTAAGGTCTCATGAGATCAATTATCCGGTACATAATTTAGAGCTAGCTGCTGTTGTCTTTAATCTAAAGATTTAGAGACATTATTTGTATGGAGAGACTTTCCAGATATACACTGATCATAAGAGTCTGAGATATTTACAAAGTCAGAAGGAGTTAAACTTGAGACAGAGGAGATGGATTGAGCTATTGAAAGATTATGGATGCACTATTGAGTACCACCTGGGGAAAGCTAATGTGGTGGTAGATGCTTTGAGCAGGAAATTTCATATCAGTGTAGCTTAGATTCAGTTATAGAGGTTACGCAATTTGATTTAGTTGAGAGCTCTTAATGTGGAGTTGAATCTAGAGCAAGATGAGGCACTGATTGCTACTTTAATGCTGAGGTCGATGCTACATGACGAAATCAGAAAAGTCCAGGGCAAAGATCCTAATATAGTGAAGCTTATAAAGAAAGTGAAGGCAAATCTGGATTCTGAGTTTGAGTTGAGGCATAAGAAAATGTGGTTGGGACAGAGGTTATGTGTACCTAATGTGGATGATCTAAGGGAGGAGATTCTTGAGGAAGCTCATATGGCCGCCTATGCTATGCATCCTTGTACTACCAAGATGTATAACATATTGAAGCAACATTTCTGGTGGCCTGGAATGAAGAAGCGAGAGGCCGAATATGTGTCTAGATGTATGACGTGCCAGGAAGTGAAAGCTGACCATCAGGCTCAAGTAGGGAAACTACATTAATTGCTCATTCTAGAATGGAAATGGGAACAAATCACTATGGACTTCATCATGGGATTGCCCATGACTCCGAGGCAGCATGATGCTATATGGGTCATAGTGGACCGGTTAACTAAATCGGCCCACTTCTTACTGGTGAGAGAGAATAACTCACTTGATCAGTTGGCCTAGAAGTATGTGAATTAGGCGGTGAGACTGCATGGGGTTCCAGTGTCCATAGGATCAGACAAGGATCCGAGATTTACTTTGAGATTTTGGAGGAGCTTGAAGTCTGTTATGGAAACTAAGTTGAACTTCAGTACAACGTTTCTTCCTTAGATAAATGGACAGAGTGAGAGGACAATCAGGACTGTTGAGGATATGCTTAGAGCTTATGTATTTGAGTTTAGAGGAGCTTGGGATCAATACCTGGCATTGATAGAGTTTGCCTATAATAACCATTACCACAGTAGTATTGGAATGGCACCGTATGAGGTACTATATGGTAGAAAATGTAGGTCGCCATTATACTAGGAAGAAGAGGGCTTGAGCATGGTGGAAGGACCAGAGTTGATACAGGACATAGTGGATAAGGTAAATTTGATCCGAAGCTGAATTAAAGCAGTTTAGGATAGGCAAAAGAGTTATGTGGATCAACACCGACGTGATATGGAGTACAGTGTGGGAGATATTCTTGAGAGTGTCACCCTAGGGCAAGTTGAGCCCTAGGTACAATGGTCCTTATGAGATCATTGAGAGGATAGGACCTTTGGCCTATAAGATGGCTTTACCGAATGAGATGTCTCAATTGCATAATGTGTTTCATGGTAGTATGCTTTGAAGATACCGATCGGATCCGACTTATGTGATACCGGTTCAAGAGATTGAGGTTGTTAGTAACTTAAGCTATGTTAAGGAGTCGATCAAGATTATGGGATCGCGGATCAAGCAGTTAAGGAATAAGGTCATTCCATTGGTAAAAGTCCTTTGGAGGAACCACTCAACTGAAGAAGCAACTTGGGAGACAGAAGAGCATATGAGGAGATAAAATCCCCACCTGTTCGAGCAAGTAGGTAAGAATTTTGAGGACTAAATTTCTTTAAGGAGTGGAGAGTTGTAACATTCCATTACTTGTGGGAAGGTTAAAATGGTAAATGTGAGTGATTAATGAGAGTTAGAGATGCACTTCCATGTTCATGCATAATATGCCATACACTTATACATAAATAGAGAATTTATCTGCACATGAAAATAATTGTACATGCACTCATGAATAATTCCGGGTATAATTGGATTGATTTGTGAATTTTTGAGAATTATGAATATTTTTACATAGAAAATTTTATGTTGGGACCCGATCTCGAAACCAGACCCCAATTGAAAAGAAACGAAAAACAAAAAATGAAACGAACGCAAACGAACGAATCAGAAATCATTTAGCAGAACAAAATTGACAGCGGAAATAAATGACCAAACTTAACGGAAACGAAAAATCGGATAACAAAAAGCAGAAGCAAAATCAAAAGCGGAGCAAACAAACGGTTCAATCGAACTGAAACAGATGTCCGACATTCGAGAACTTAAATGTTTTATAACAAAACAAAAGGGTCGCGTTGGAAACCCTAAGACTAAACCAATCTAAAAACCCGGTATAATTTTTTTTTTCATATTATTCATTCCTTTTCTCTTTATTCAATCTTATACAAAACAACTTATATATCCCCTTTGCAATATTCATCCTCAAACAAAACTCAAATCATATAAAACTTATTATACATTCATACATATCCCAAAATTTCATCTTTTCACCAAAGTCTTATTGTTATTCTTATTCTTTTTTTGCCATAAAAAAAATTTGGCAATATAATGACTGTATTTCAAAATCCCAAAAACCTGCAATTAGTTTTAAACGCATTTCTATAATTCCCAATCAAAACTCAGAATCATCGGACCTCTCGTTCGAAATCCAAAACACATTCATATTCAATGCCCATTATCCATATCCAAATCACATTTCAAGCCACATTCATATCTCAAATTACTGTACCAATTCATAAATCAATCCAAACACAATCCAATAATATTCATAATTCATATTCATGTACAATTCCATAACTCATTACCATCATGAATTTAATGCTTACAAAACCTTTATGGTGTTTCAAGCCATATACAATACCAATTACCACAAGTATAACTATTCAAAACACAAAATAAGCAAAATCGAACAAATATCTTGAATTTTCTTCATCCGATCTCCTGCTCGATACCTGGAGATGAGGATGAAAAGGGAGTGAGCTTATAGCACGTGGATAACATGTTTATAAATCAAAAAATAAGCAAAAATCATTTATCAAAACATTTTCCATTTATAAACATTTCACAGTAGCAAACTTTTCAAAAACTTATTTCTCAAACATTTCGACTTTTCCAATCATTCATACTAAATTTCCAAAAATTTCATGGTTACAAACTCAATTTCTCATTTCTCAAAATTTCCAAATGTTTTCACAAATCATACACAATTTCCAAAAACATGAATGCATCACATTATAAATGCAGCACAACTATAAACAAAATCAAAACATAGCGGTCCTGTGCAACTGTGAATAGAACGTACTAGATCTTCCCGCATAGCGGTCCGGTGTAGTCGTGAACTTATGGAAGTCCAAAATCGGAGCTCCAATGTCACTAGCGGGCAGGTGGGAGAAGCCTTTAAAAAGGAGATAAGTGCACTTGACTCAAACTTTTGGGACCTAACCAAACCCACATAACACATAATTCATACTTGAAAATTCGGATTGCCTGAAGGCATATTTCGAAAAGTTAGCTTTTCATGTAGTGTCATACTAGACACATTGACATTCACAAACCACATACTAATCATTCAAAATATCCAACTACTCATAAATTTCCATAATTGCAATAATTCATATAGAAATTATTCAGTCATTCACAACCAAGGATTCTCAAACAGCAAAGTCAAATGAATGCATAAATATTCGTAATTAACAAATCATTCAAGCATAATGAACATCAGAATTTTTTATCAATTTATCAAAATCATTTGAAACAATAAAACTAACCCTTGTAATAATTGCATCATAACTCATCACCTTAATCAAAAACCACATAGGTTCTTCAAACGACATACATTCACATCATTTTCACATTCTTACTAATTCAATCCTATCTATTTAAACTCTTAACAAACCTATGCGCCCATGTAAGATCCTAATACTGGCGCTCTGATACCATCTTTGTTGGGACTCGGTCTCAAAATCGGACCCTAACCGAAAAGAAACAAAAAATGAAAAACAAAACGAAAGCAAACGAACGGATCAAAAATCATTTAGCGGAACAA
Organism: Erythroxylum orinocense; assembly: GCA_025531955.1. Classification (NCBI taxonomy): domain Eukaryota; kingdom Viridiplantae; phylum Streptophyta; class Magnoliopsida; order Malpighiales; family Erythroxylaceae; genus Erythroxylum; species Erythroxylum orinocense. The sequence continues at coordinate 10,292 of JANZLX010151375.1, forward strand.
AATCGACAGCGGAAATAAATGACCAAACTTAACGGAAACAAAAATCGAATAACACAATGCGGAAGCAAAATAGAAAACAGAGCAAAAAAACGGTTCAATCGAATCGAAACAGATGTCCGACATCCGAGAACTTAAACGTTTTATGACAAAACAAAAAGGTAGCGTTGGAAACCCTAAGACTAAACCAACCTAAAACCCAGTATAAATTTTATTTTAGCTTAGGAATCGGATGTAATTATGGACCCTAAGTAGATCAATTTCATTGAGGAAGATTAGGGTAAATTTGTCAAGATCCGTTCGAGAGTAAGTGAACGAAGTTCGATTTAAGTTTCTTTTGTGGTGAGGAATCCCTCCCTCGTGGGTTGCACGTCTAGGTGTCGCATAGGACGTCGGACACGTGTCTCACCAGGGTGGGGTTCTAACATTTTACGAGTTAGTGGAATTGTGATATTTTTGAATGTTGATGAATTTAGGAAATTTTGGGATTTTTATGGATAATAGAAATTAAGGGGAAAAAAGGAATCAAAAGAATATTGGGGATAATTGGATTGTAAAGATGATAGTTGTATTGAAAAGAGGAGAGCTAAATGGAGTTAGTTTCAAAAGAAACTAAGTTAGAGTTTACTCATTAAGAAAATGACAAGTGTCACTTAGGCTTTTTGTACTTTTGCTAAAAGTAGGTTACTGTTATTTAAGAGTTGACAAGTTAAGTCATGTCTAAGTTCCGTCTTCAATATCATCTTCTTCAAATTTTCTTCCTATACACAGAGTTTACACCTTCTAAAAGATTTCTATGTTTTTCCTTTCCTACACCAAACTCACTTTGTCATTTGTGTTCTATACCCTAAGAAAAACCAAAAGCTGGACATTGTACTTAGTGAAGTATGAAAATTGTGTGGAGTTTAGGGCTTGAAGATTTTGAAGTTTTTAGGAGGTAAGTAGTGAATAAATCCTTTAGATTTGGGGTTTATGAAATAAATTTGATAAGTTACTGTCATCTGTATGGAAAATAACATTTACGTGTTTGTTCATAAAAACTGTGTTGTTGGGGATGAAAAAAATTTGGAATAGTGTTAATTTGGTGTTTTGAAAGATTATTAGTGATTAAGTGTTGTAAAAGTGATTTTTTGGAGTTGTAATGGAAGAGATAATTTAGGTAGAAGATGAGTTAGATGTAAAATATTGAAAGTTTGAAAATCTGGAAAATGTTCACCGAGTATGCTTTAGCCTTTTAGCGACAACGTTTTATCTAGTTGTCTAAGCAAGATGATTCTTAATTTGTATTAAACTAGAGATATATGGCTACATTTTGTATGAAGACACCGAATTTCAATTCTGTCACTAAGAATCTTAAAAGTTGTCATGAAGTTAAGAAATGAGTGTAGGATGTTGAGAGCTGATTGTAAAATTCGTGTTCTGACTTCGAGAGAAAATCTAGATTAATCCAGATAGATATTGGCAAAGTTTCCTTCTTGAGAGTTGTATATATTTCTTTTATCTTTTCAAAGATATATAGTATGCAAATTTTGAACATCAGAGTTGGAAGTTATGATCTTTATAAGTGGAGATGTTCTAGAGAGTGTAAAAGTAAGACGAAGTTCTTAGACGAATATCTAAGAAGAAATTCTAAGGCAAATTTCTAAGACAAATTTCTAAGACGAAATTCTAAAATGAATTTCTAAAACAAAGTTCTAAGACAAATTTCTAAGATGAATTTTTAAGATGAATTTCTAAGTCGAATTTCTAAGACAAATTTCTAAGACGAAATTCTAAGATGAATTTCTAAGACGAAGTGAAAGTAAGACGATACAAAAGTAAGACAAAGTGAAAGTAAGACGATAGAAAAGTAAGACGAAGTGAAAGTAAGATGATAAAAAATTAAGACTAAGCAAAGTAAGACAATACAAAAGTAAGACGATGTAAACGTTAGACGAAGCAAAGTGAGGCAAAGCAAAAGTGAGACGATACAAAATTCAAGAGATAGAATTGGTCTTCAAGGTCTTCATGAAAGTTGTAGATCTCGAAATATTGTTTTCAATAGTATAAAAAAGAAATCAATCTGACATTTTTTTATGAAAGTTATGGAAATCGCGCCAAAATAGGTTCATTTTGATTGAGGTCATAAACATGGTTGCTTCTTTTGACCATAATGTCTTCACTAGACCTCCTAATGATCTGATTCTTAAACCATTGGATTAGTAAGACATTGATCTACTTCTTCAACAAGAATCATACCTATTTGTAATGAATGGAGGAAGATTGAGTGAAAAGAGTGGGATGGGTACATTGAGTGTGCTCTTAAGTAATATGAACTGGTGTTATTCCACTGAACATACTTTGGTATTTTGATGATTTCTGGAGCTCTACGGATATAAATGAGATTAGTTTTGTTTTGTGGTAAACTAGAGACATGACGCTACAAATGGTATGAAGAAATTAGAATCTAATTCAGTCTCTAAGATGTTTAAATTCCAGATGGAAGTTGGGCATAGTATACTGTTTGGACAAGAGCTGACCAAAAATGTTTGAAGTATATCTTTTGACTAACTAAACCAAATTGAGTGATTTGGTATCAATGGAAAGATAAGAGATGTATGAACACTTGTCTAGAAGAAAGTTTGACCAAATTATCTCATTTTCACCTTCTGATTGAAGGTAAACAGTAAACCCGAAAGGGGTGTGTTGGAAAATTTGAAAGTAAGCCAGTGAATGATGAATTGTGATTTCAATGGTTCTAGTGAGGCATACACCTAAGTATAAATTATACTTAGATGAGTTTTGATATGAGATCGATTTTATGATGGAAATTTCTTGGGATTATCATGAACATGCATTATACATAATCCATTTCATATATGTGCATTATTGTATACTTATGATTGTGCAAATTGTGTGTAGCGCCCCCTTACCGCAAAGTACACACCGGGTATCCTGGAGGTCATTCCGATACATATCCTACGATAAGGGTGATCTACATTCGATCACTACATTCACTTCATATGACATCATATCATTACTTGCTTATAAATCATCATAAGAAAATTGTTATATATATATTTTTTAAACCAATGTTTCCTCATTTCATTTCTCAAAATCGAAAGTCTATATTGTCTTCAGCCTTTACTACAAGCACATTGGTGATGCTGTCGCCTACAACCAAATATAAAAGAAATTACTTCCTTTAAAACAAATTAATGTAGTAGCGGGTAAGTGGATATCGTTCCCACGAGGAATCTTTAACAGTAAAGGTTAGCTAGTTTGGACAAAAATAGAAAGGGGTTTTTGTTAATTACTGAAATAATAATAAAAATCAAAAAGGAAAATTGCAAATTGAAATAATAATTAAGTCTGGAAAATCAATAGGAAAATACCTTGGTTTCGGTCACCGATGTTACCACACTATTATGGATCCTCGACATAAAATTGTAATTGTTAATAAACATTCATTGGGGGAAACTTCTCTTAAGTGCATTGACTCGAAACATGTATTCTAGTAATCTTATTAAACAATAACCTAGATACGATCATAGGTAAATTTAATAATAGCATTAAGAACCAATGACAAGTGATAAACATGTACGACATGCAATCAATCAAGTGGATAATTTCTTAGAATTTTCCAACTCTAACGTAGAGGGGTTAATCCTAATTGCTACTTGTGGTTACCAAAATTGAACGTCAGATTTTGTTAACCTAGCGATTGAATCAATTAATCTCTAGTAGCGCTCCTAGAAACCAATAAATTCAATTAAAAAGACAAATCCAAAAATATCCAATGTTCATCAATAATATGAAAAATATCCAGAAAATCTCACCATAATAACATGTAACATGGATCCCTTAAACCAAGATAATAAAACTAACTACTCATAATTAAATTGAAATTAAAAGAAACAATAATAAAAATAATCTCCATAACTAGTCTTTATTGAAAATAACAAAATCCCTAATTGAAATTGTGCAGAAATTTAAGAACAAAAAAAATAGAAATTAAATCAGCCCAACAACCTATGATTAAACTACTTGAAAAGTGCAGGAGAAATAAACTATGAAAACTAATTAAAGTAATTTGCGGCAGCCTAGGATGGTGAGTATGCGATGATGCTGGAAAAATTAAAAACATGGACAAGGGGAGAACGAAATTGCGGCAGCTAAGATGGGGAATGTGCGTCAATGATGGTTTTTAAATAATGAAAACAAGAAGAACTCCAGATGTGTCAATGAAGGACCAAGGTTCGTCAGTACTGTTGGTGAGAGTCAGCAACGTGGACCAAGGGAAAAACTAAGAGTGCGGCAGCTGTTGGGGAAAAGATAAACAAAGAATACTAATACCCTCCTCTCTTGCAAACCCTCAAACCCATATGTATATGCGGCAACTCCCTTCAAACTCCCTCTTTTAATTAAATCTCTCCCTTATCTTCAATTGATTTGTCTAGATTAAGTAGTCTTCCAATTTCAGTGGGAGATGTTTTGTTTAGAGATTGAGATGATCTTGGACTATTGTTTTTTAATTGGAAATGGATTCTGGAAATTTTACAGATTTAGGATTCTGTCCTTAGGCGTGCCCACGTCTAATCTCTGAATTTCGTCCAGCTTGGGGATTTTCGAATTTCTTTCTTTCTTTTGCCTCTTTTTGATCTTTTTTCGTCCTTAGAATGTTGAATACTATCTGTAAACAATTATAAAACAATTCCATTAATTCTAGATAATAATTTCAACATATCAACAATAATTATATCCAAATATGTGCGATTTAAATGACTTAACACACATCTACAAAATCTAGTACAGAAGTACTACATGAATGAGGAAGATATGTACAATCTGACTAAACCATCCAAAATCCCAGCTGACCGACCTTTGAGCCATGACTCTTCTTGCTAAAACACAATCTACATAGCTGTAGAGCCTCTCAGTAGCTAGAGTCGCCTCTCGGTCTTGAAAAGACAACATTGCAATTTTGGTGAGTTTTGCGAACTCAATAAGGTAACCATCATCGATGGTTCACTTAATTCATGCAACACATCATTTCACGTAACAAATATTACACAAAATTGCACTTCACATCAATATCACATTTTTTCTTAAGCATAGGCAAATTTGGCACTTCAATCACCCAAACATACTTAACAAAATGCATATGAAATGCTCATGAGACACTTTCTCCAATTATTACGTTGTTGTGACCGAGTGACTGAACTGTCCCATATGGGGCTCATTATATGTTGGGCCAAAGGCTCTGATTCACTTTTGAGCTCGAGGTTCATTTTCATTCTTTGAGCTTTAAGCTCTAATCGGTGGCTACTCAGGTCACAACTGTCCTTATCTGATTATGCATTCATGGATGGAATGCATGTACCACAATCAATCACAGTATAAAGCACATAGGTCTTATATTCACATTTAAGCAGCACTTTAATATCTCAATTCACATTGCACAATCAATGAACCTCCTGTCCGAAATCCATAATCAGATCACATTCATTATTTAGTCAAAACATAAGCATACACAAATAATAATTGAGAGAAACCGTCTAGGTTACTCACCAACTGCTCCCAAAGCTAGTGTCTGGAAGTTTCGGCAACGTCTGTGGGTTGACGTTCTAGTTTCTCCTCTATAACAAATAACATACACTTATATCACAATTTGCACAATTATAGGTGTTTAATAATGCACACGAATGAGATGAAATATGTACAATGCATATTCATGACAATCCTGGGTATTTACATCACTTTCATCACGAAATCGTTCTCAAAATAAAACTCATCTTTTTCCAAGTCACACTTTCGGGTCCATTAGTCACATTAAATCAGAAAGTGAAGGTGAAGTAATTTTGTCATACTTTCTTCAAGAAAAGTGTTCCTCAATGTCTTATGATTCCATTGACACCAAAATCACTCAATTTGGTTTAGTATATTGGAAGATATACCTCAAATATTTTTGAACTGTTCTTATCCAAAAATAGTGTACTATACCAAATTTCCATCTAGAATTTGAACACCTTAGAGACTAAATCAAGATTCAGCTTCTTTATATGATTTATAGCCCTATTTCTCTAATTTAGTTCAAATGAAAAAAAATTATCTCATTTGGAATCCTACAGGTCCAAATATGATCAAAACATTGAAGTATGCCCAGTAAAACTAATCTCATTGACACTGTTCCAACAGACTCCCACACTTTCCTTTGATCACTCTTTTTCAATTCAACACCAATTAATACAAATTTTTATGGAGATAAATTAAAATGTGTTAGGAACCTATTGCTTCAAGAATCAAGTCATTTGGAGGTCTAGAGAAGGAGTTATGGTCAAAAGAAGCAACCAAGTTTAAGACCTCAATCAAATTGAACCT
>JANZLX010151485.1:0-16627 GCA_025531955.1 Erythroxylum orinocense
TTCTTGATTTTTCAACTTCCATTTCAACCAACTCATTCACTTAAACTTTCATAACCCAAACAAATCTACTCAAATTTTAAAGTCATCAAAACTAATCAATCAATTTTCTTAAAGCACAAAAACATTTATAACACAATTCATATACAAAAACACTCATTGAATTTCATTTAATATCTCTAAATTTGTACTTAAAGATCGGGGTCCAACAATTCCTCTGGTATGATAACTGGTCTAATTGTGGCCCTCTACTCCACCAGGGGTCTCTCTCTCGGGCTTTCCCTTTGTTTCCCCTCAAAACACGAATGATGTCTTTCATTGTTGGGAACTCTTGGCATTTTCCTCGAAGTCTTTGCCACCTTCAGCCTGCCTATCCCCCCTCTCCTCAAGAACCGAATGCCTTCTTTTGGAAAGGTACTTCTATATCCAATCTGACTAGTAAATTCATTTGTGATCATTTGCGTACCCTTAAACCCATTGTTCCTTGGGCTGCCACTGTTTAGAGCCGTAATTTAACGTCAAGGATTTCCTTCATCTTCTGGTTGGCCATTCAAAACAAGCTTTTCACAGCGGATCGTCTTCCTTATATGCAAATGGATCAATCTTGCCCCATGTGTTCTCTGCATATTGAATCATGCTCTCATCTATTTTTTTTCATGTCCCTTCAACAAAACTATATGGACATTTATCACTGCTCTATGTTCTTGGACACCTCTGGCCATAGATTTGGGTGCTATTACAACTTGCCTTTCTTCTCAACCAGCATCTCGATGACCTATTCTTACAATTATCTTGAGGGTTTGTATCTATACGCTTTGGCGTGAACGAAAGCTTTGTTGTTTTCAGCTTAAATCTTTGACTCAAGATAGCGTACTCTCTTTGTTAATCTCTGATATTCGCGAGATTGTATGGTCCAAAAACTTCCACTTCTCTTGCAACTCTGATCTTTGCACAGCATTACGTATCTGACGATTGCATGTGGGGCCTCTGTTATTTGCCGGGCTGTGGGTTTGCTTCTCAATTTACTTTATCTGCATTCGGTTGTTGAGGTTTCATGTTGCTACTAAGCTCCCCATTTTCTTCCTTCTATTTTTGTAGTAGATTTTTTCTGTTTTGTATTATTTATGGCCATGTACTCTAATCTTTCTTTATTTATTCAATTTATTTACTTTTTCAAAAGAAAAGCAGGATAAGATTAATAAAAATGTAAAATTTTTATTTGCTGTAACTTCAGGAAAATTAAGGGGCAAATGAGTGTTTCATTGTTGTGGTTTTATTTCTAAGTTCTACATACTTTTAACATAAAATGCACCAAGATATGACTAAACTTCTAGATATGACCAACAAGTTAAATTTATTGTTAATTTAAGATAGTATTGAATAATGGGTCATTATGGAAAAATAGTTAAATATTTTATTGATGCAAACATAAGTTTACAGTTGAAAGCCGTAAGATATAGACATCTACTTTTATTTGAGGTATTCTAATGTTTAGTTTTTAGGAAAGCGAAAATTTTCCGTTGTGGTGAAAGATAATGGAATATTGCACACTGGTCCAAGTTTCTGAACGGTGTTTTCTACTTATCATGTTTATTTTGGGTTAAACTCGAAATTCATGGCAAGTGGAAACTTGCTATAATCTAGTTTACTTTTGAACATCTAAATATTCGTGCCGCTAATTCATTTGAATATGATGAAAACATCTGATCGTTTAGTATAGCTTTGATGTGGGAACAATGCCTATGCCTAGCTTAAACACCAGATTCGCATCATTAATATTTCAATCATTAATCAAAATATGGGATTGGGATCACTTATAATAACCATGACGTAGGCATACGAAAGCATTTTAAAACAGATACGAACCAGATATTCCCGGATTCGATTAAGCTACTCTGTAGTAGAATATGATCATCTAATTTCATGGCGTGGCTTGCCTAACGCTCGTTCACGGTGCACCCACCCCGAACTGCTCGTCTAGTCAAACTTGTTTAATTTTAATCGAGGAATGGTAAGGCCTTTGTTGTTTTAAATGTACTCGCCAAAGCCAAGTTTGAAATTTGTTTAAATCCTTCCAAAAACGAGGTTATAATTCCCCTTAATCATTCGGGTCGGTTACAGAAAATGGAATTATTTCTGCCTTAGGTAGTTCACACATGCAAGCAGAGTTCATATATGCTTCAGTGATATTAATTCATGATTGAATTCCGAATGAAATAGTTAGTTGGCAGCCCTTTTTACAACTATATATGTGTGTGTGTTTGTGTATGCATTCATATAAAATGTATATTAGTCATATGAGACAACCTTTTCCATAAGCATCTTGATATATAAGCAGCAGGTAAGGTACGTTCTTCCCCCTATACACCTTAAAAGTAGTCATGCCTAAGGTAGGTCATGTGACTACCAAAAAGCAAAAGGAATCTCTAAGATATGGAGCCAACATGAATCTTAGAGATATGCTTATTATATGAAACCAAGGAGTATAATTATTTTTTAATATATACACACACATATGTATATGAAACATAAGGAATAGATTATTCGAGCATGTGGAGCCGGAAAGGATTCTGCTGTCATGCAAACTGAAGCTATCCCATCTGATTATCATTGGAGGGTCAAATTAATTAAAAAGATGCTTTCTTAGGATTATATATAGATAAATTATAAACAAAGGTCATTGGGATCTTGCACGCCTCCGCATTTGTGGTCTAGCTAGGATCTCCAATTTTGTAAAAACAGCTTATTCAGCACTCAATGTCTTGAGTTGACATTTTGTGCTTTTAACTTTATTAGTCGTCAACTTTATGCGTATACATATACAAAGTATAAGAATTGCTTGTTCTTTTATGAAGGACCGTCTTGTCTCACATTTATAAAGATATTGTTGTTATAAAGCTGTTGCATACTTAGCCTATGCTTATTTTCTGAAAATTTTTTAAACTATATTGACGTAGCTATGATGCAGCCTATTATTCCTCTGTAGAGCTGCATGAGTGATGAAGGAAGACCATATTAGGCCATAGACGTACCTAATATGTATGCTTTCTGAGCTATATTAGGCCATAGACGTACCTAATATGTATGTAAATGTATAACGTAAATAATAATTTAAATAAAAAAAGAATCCTTTTATAATTTAAGCAATTTTGAAAAGTTTTAATTTTAAAATTATTAAAAATATTTTTTGATTTTGAATTTTTTAAAAGAAATTTTTTCTTAAATTTTTGTTAAAAAAGGTGAAATATTTCTTATATACATATCACACATTAATCAATGATCAACTTTTAAACCTGATTCGAACTAATTAAATTTTTTTAATTAATAATTTATTGCAAATATATTAAATTATTAATTTAAATTATTTAAATTATCATATCTTGAATAATTCACGATTATTTGTACAACTTATATTTTACTATTATTTGTTAATGGAAGTTTAAATGTAATTTTTAATTGAAAAGTATAAAATTTTAAATTTTTTATGGCTTAACATATAAATCTTGTGTTTGTTATCCTAATAATTTTGTCATTTCTCAAAATTGAGGCCGCCTAACCATTTCCTCCGGGCATAAGTATGCCTTGCTATTTGTATCTAAAATTGAGCAATGATTGAATCTTATTTGGCGTCAAAAAAGCAAACACCATAGCCACCAGTTGATAGTCATATTCGGGGGTCGTATGGACTCAGTCAATTAACAATCATACAAGGTGATGACGGACCTGAAGCTGAAGGGTACTTAAACTAAACTTAGTTTGCATAACCTGAGTGATTACATCTCCTTAATCTAGATAAGATACATCAAATCAAGCAATGATATGCGCTTACTGCTTATCTGGATCCCACATTTATACACCGTAGCTTTTTCCACAAAGACGTCACTACTTACACACGAAGAGTGGGCATTCAAGTGGAAGGTGATTGGCTAGCTCTATTACTTTCTGTTAGTTGGGTGTCTCTACAACTTTAGTCATCAATTTTCTTTCGAATAACAGGGAGAAGGTGTGGAGATAGATATGGTGATTCTAGCGCTGTGTAGCTGACAGAGACTACAGTGGAAATTTTAATCGGAAGAGAAATTTCCCTTGTGGGAAAGGAAGTTGATACCGAAAAACAACTTTTTAATTTTTAGGAAATGACTTACTTTCTTCTTCATAGTGGCTAATAATAAGCAATTAGCCATAGAAATTATTAGTTCAACAAGAAGTTATAAATAAATTTATTTTAATTAGTAAATTTTTAGTAGAATTATTATTTATCATCGAAAAAATACCAAATGGTAGCAGATATTATATGTTTTATCCTTACGCTTATGCTATCACCTGAAGGTGTGACTAAAATTCTAAGCGGTTGATGTCCTCGAACTCCGTAGGAAAAGGTTTTTGTGTTCATTATTGAATTAAAGCTTCTTTAAGCTTTAAAATATTGAAAAGCCTAATAGGCCAAAATTAATAAATACAAAGAAGTCGCCTCCATTAACCGCGAAGCACGCTCCATCACGCGTGCTATGTTACAGTGTGACACGGTCCTGCTAGGTCAAAACAGTACAAATCCACTTCCTATTATTATTTTTTGTCTTTCAAATCCTCAAATCTTATATATAGTTAAGAATAATACAAAAACTCAAGATTCATTTCTACTAAAAAAATCAATTCCACCAAAAGAAGGAATCTCATATTTGTTAGATATTTTTATAATTTTTCACAAAATTGGACAATATTTAATTGCATTTTTCGGTTTTTAAATAATTTATTAGTTAAATTTAGTAATTTGATCTGGATAAAAATAATAAAGTGGCTCAATAAATGATTTAAATCAATGAATCGAAGTTCGGGTGAAAAATGAATCTTAATCAGTATAGACCGGACTCATATCGGGTCTGTAATAAAAAAACCTAATATGAAAGTTATATAAAAAGGTTAAAGTCTCCTACAATTGTTCATATCAATCGTAAGTATAAAGTTTCTCTAACATATTAAAAGAGCTTACGTTTTGAAAAAAAAAAACTATATAAAGATGTTGACTGCATGTCTGTGAATGTTTTCGGTGAAGGTTCCAAGAAATTGAAGCTCATTTTAGCCTAAAAAATTGCTTCAGAAGTTTATATGGAACTAAAATAAGATTTTTCGCATTTTCTTCATTTTTTAAGCCTTTCATAAACAATTTCAGATATGTAACTAAGGCATCGTTACATAGTATAATATCGAGCTTAGATACAAGCAAGTATCGACTTTTTCGTCCTAATTGATAACTAAGATATCGATCAAATATTAGTTTGAATTGTAATTTTAAAAAAGTTTCAAGCCGAGGTTTAAATTTTTTTAACTTTTTCCTAAAAGTAACCTTATTCGTCGACTTTCACCACATGGACTCTTCTATCCTCTCCTCGCCAAAATACTCACTGTTGTTCCTCTCCATTTTCCTTTGCTTTGAACTCGCAAGCTTTTGTCATTTATCTCCTCAACTCCATCTTTTTCTCTCTTTCTTATCTCGTCGTAACTCTCCACCTTCTTTGTCACCTCCTCTTCATTCATCGTCTCCTCTCCATCCTTCTCCACCATTGTTTTGTCCTCTATTGCTCATAACCTATCCATTGTCTTTTTCTCAGTCCTCCAACCTGCCAGTCATTACACTATTCCTACCGCTAGTTGTTGCCATCGCTCATCAAATTCAGTTTGAGTTAGAAATTTAAGTTGATGAGCTATAAATTGCAGTGAGCGAAGAGTGAAACATGACATAATTGTTAGAACATGAAATGTCTTAACTTTTTTATTTCTCATGCATTGAATCACTAATTGGGAATGTTAAAGCTTGTTTAGATGACCCTAAAAGCTATGAAGTTTGGATCCAGCTTACTTAAATAATTGTCTAATTATATCATCTGAAAGAAGAAAGTTAGATTGGATCTATAGAAAGGCATCCATAGTAATCTAACTGATATAAATGAACCTAAATATTAATAGTTTTGATAGGCTTACATATGACTTGATGTGACTTGCTACATTAGTAAACGTCAAATTATAGTACAATAATTGTGGAAAAGCTTGCTTATGTCTTTACTATTTGAGGAAAATTGACAGTAAGATGTGTACATATATTATTTCTCAAAATTAAATATTAGAATATAAAGGCTGAAACTTGCATGAAGGAGTTTATTATCGAATCGTGCCTATCCAAATTGTTTCATATCTTGATTGTGAAGAATTTTGGTATTAGTCTGAACTATACATATTGACTTTTATTTGTTAATTAATTATCTTTTAGTTTTCTTACTTATTTTGTTGGGCCCCGTTCTTGAAGCTCAACTATCAAATCGATTCAGAGTCAAAAAGCGTAAGCGGGTTTTCTTATATGGTTATCTTAACAAACCCACACTTCCTTTCTATCAATTTTTTGAATTGGACACCATAGGCCATAAACTTCTATGGAAAGGTAGAAAACGTGTTAGGAATTTATCGCTTCAAGAATCGTCTTAATTGGAGGTCGGACGAAAAAGTTATGGTCAAACAAATCCAACAGGTTCATGTCTTGACTCATATTGTATCGGTTTTGGCGTAAATGTCATAACTTTTGCTACAGAGGTCGGTTTGATTTTGTGTTTGGACAGTTTGAAAGAAGACTTCGAGATCTATAGCTTTCATGCAGAACATTCAGCCTCTAAAAGGACAAAAAATAGAATAAAAGATATTAAGATGATACAGAAGGTCAAACTAAGACAAAACAAAAAATAAGACGAAACAAAACTAAGATGAAGCGGAGCTAAGACGAAACAGAACTAAGACGAAACAGAACTAAGACGAAGCGGAGCTAAGATGAAGAAGAACTAAGACGAAGTAGAACTAAGACGAAGCAGAGCTAAGACGAAGCAGAAGTCAAACTAAGACGATAGAAACTAAAACGATACGTCTTTCAAACCAAGATGATAGAAACTAAAACGATACGTCTTCCAAACTAAGACGATACGCCGCTGGTAAGCTAACAAGATTAGCCACCACTTTCTAGAAGACAACTTTATCTAAACCAACCTTGGTTATTCTAGGTTTTCCCTAGAATTTAGAGCACGAATTTTACACTTATACAAGACCTGAAATATGAAATGCAATATAAAACTTAGAAAATCATAAGCAAAAGAAATCATATTTCATTAACAAAACCAAACACACTTTGAACTTAGCTTAATTACACATCAACATGCTCATCGGTAGCTTAATACAAATACAGATGGATGCTCAATGTTTCAACATTCTATGAAGCTATCCAAAAGTGATTGAACTAACTTAACTACAAATGTTCTAATTTCTCGAAGTTTTGGAAGCCTTGCAAGGATCACTGATCTTCTCGATTTGCACCTGAGGAGGGAAGGAATGGGGTGAGCTACACAGCTCAGTGACTAACATATTTATAGTTATTGCTAATTGACCACAAATTTATGCATATGCATATATATAGAGAGATATCTATGCTTATTCATATATTTTCTAACTCAAGCATTCTTCAGTTAGGTTGAACACTCATAGCACATAACACTCAAATGCATCATTCATGACAAGTTCAAGGCTGCAATGCACAAAAATTGGCTCGAGGGTCCTATGGAGACATAATGGAGAAACCGAAGTTTACCCCATGAACATAATGAGTCCATACTCGGAGCTCATATGTCACAAGTGGGCAGCCGGGAGAAGGCTTTTATAAATGTGCACGTAACGAATAGAATGGTTCCACTCTCGCCCAACTAGAAGATACATATTCATTTTCTCATATGCTCATACTTTTATGCTTTGTCTTCATTTTCATTTAATACAAATGTCATGACCTCTTTTGAGGTAAAATATAGCCATATATCACCATGCATCTTTTCAACATTTAAAAACAAGTCAATTTCAATAAATCAATCTCAATATACACATATAGGCAAAAATTTGCCCAATTAAGCTATAACCCTAAATATGTTACCCACTTAGTTAGCTGGCGAAAACCAAGTTAAGCTTGCCTTTCCCCTTGCTCTTGGGTAGGATTCCCTTGGTCTCCTACAATAACCAAGGTTCCAATCAAAACATCACTCTAATTAAATTTATAACTTAAAAAGAAAAATCATACAACTTCAACAAAGACAAAATTGAACTCAAATCTAACCTACCCATAACCCATATAGGTTAGAAAACCTAAGACCTAGCTTAGAAATCCTAAAATCAATTGGGTTCCCCTAATCCATCTTCTTCCAACACAAACCCTTTTCCTTTTCTTTCTAACTCCTTCTTCCATAACACAACTCATTCCTAAGGCAAAAAGAAGAGATGGTTAACCTACCTTAACAAGTTGTTTTCTCTTCTTTCCTTCTTTCACCAAAACCTTTTTCTTCTCTCTCTAAATTTTTGTGTTCTCACTCTTCTCCCTCTTCAGTCCACATTTTTCTCCTCTTAACAAGCAAAACAACGCATTCTTTTTCTATTTCTACCCTTAATGAGCCCACAAAGTCCATCTTACCCTTCCTTATAAGCTGATGCTCTTTTATGCTTAAGTGATTTTCCAAAAATATCCTCGAACATCCTTATTATATCAGCACTTTAATTCCACTCATCCATTCAACAAATCCTACTAACCTTGACATAATTATAGTTCCAAAATTTAAATCTATCTAAACTACAAAATTATTTAAAATCATGCTTACTTAAAGAAGAAGTTCCAGGGTCCAACAACTCTCCCCCCTTAAAGAATTTCGCCCTCGAAATTCTTACCTGATGTATTGAAAAGGTGTGGATACTTCTCCTTCATGGCCTCTAGGGATTCCCACGTAGCCTCTTCTGTAGAATGGTTTCTCCACAAAACTTTAACCAGCATTACAATCTTATTCCTTAAAACCTTTTCCTTTGAATCTAAGATCTCCACTGGTTCCTCCATATAAGTCAAATCCTCCCTTAATTGAACTCCTGAAGGTTGAATTATGTGTGAAGGATCCGACTGATACTTCCTCAGCGTGGATACATGAAAGACATTCTGAATCTTAGATAACTCCGGTGGCAAAGCTAACTTATAGGCTAAAGGCCCAATCTTCTCAATGATCTCATAAGAGCCTATATATCTTGGACTAAGCTTGCCCTTTTTACCAAATCTCAAAACCCCTTTCCATAGATAAGCTCTAAGAAACACTTTATCTCTAACTTCGAATTCCATTTCCTTTCTATGTGAATCTGTGTAGCTCTTTATTCTGTCCTGAGCTGCTTTAAGTCTCTACATAACTAATTTAATCTTATCAACTGTAACTTGCACCAACTCAGGTCCTACAAGTCTCCTTTCACCTTCTTCATGCCAACAGATAGGAGTTTTGCACCTCCTACCATACAAAGCTTCATAAGGAGCCATCTGAATTTCTGAGTAATACGAATTATTATAAGCAAACTCGATTAAAGGAAAATGATCATCCTATGAGCTTTTAAAATCCATAACGCAAGCTCTCAACATTGCTTCCAAAGGTAGTATTGTTCTCTCCGATTTTCAATCAATCTGTGGATGGAAAGCTATGCTAAAATGTAATTTTGTTCCCAAAGCTTATTGTAAACTTTCCCAGAATCTGGAGGTAAACCTGGGGTCTCTATCTGAAACTATAGAGCTTGGGATCCCATGAAGTCTGATTATTTCTTCTATATATTTCTTAGCCAAAGCATTCAGAGAATTTGTCTGTTTAATTAACAAGAAATGTGTGGACGTTGTTACCCTATCCATAATCACCATATTGCATCATGCTTCATATTGGTTCTTAGCAATCCCATCAAGAAATTCATTGTAATCTTTTCCCATTTCCATTCCGGAATCGACAAAGGTTTAAGCTTGGCTGAAGGTGCCTGGTACTCAGCCTTGACTTGCTAGCACACTAAGCATCTTTTAGCATATTCTGCGACTTCTTTCTTCATCCCTTTCCACCAGAATTGCTCCTTCAAATCTCTATACATTCTTATACTTCCTGGGTGCATCACATAAGGCGCATTATGTGCTTCATCAAGGATTTCTCCTTTCAACTCTTGCATATCAGGAAGACATAGTCTGTTTCCTACCACCATCAAGCCATCTTCTCGTACCTCTATTTTAGAAGGATTACAATTTGTTATCTCTTCTCTGAGCCTGCTTAAATACTCATCTTGCTTCTGCAACTCCTTAATCTTTTCCTTCAATACTGGCCTTACTCTAAAGTTTGCCAATATACAATCAAATTCAGTTTGTCTCAATGTCACTCTGAGTTTAGCTAATTCCTTCAACAGAGGAAGATACACTGTCTCCACATGTTCCATAGTCGATTTTCTACTCAGTGCATCTACTACTATATTAGCTTTCCCCAGGTGATAATCAATTATTAAATCATAATCTTTTAGTAGCTCTAACCATTTTCTCTGTATCAAGTTCAACTCCTTTTGGCTCATCAGATACTTAAGACTCTTATGGTCTGTAAACGCCCTAGTAGTGACTCTATATAAATAGTGTCTCTAAATTTTCAACGCAAAAATTATGGCAACTAACTCTAAGTCATGCGTCGGATAATTCATCTCATGAGGTTTCAATTATCTAGAAGCATAAACAATCACCTTATTTCCTTGCATCAACACACAGCCTAATCCTTTCCTCGAGGTATCACTATACACTGTGTATCCATTATCACCCGAAGGCAAAGTCAAAATCGGTGCACTCATCAATCGATACTTAAGCTCCTCAAAGCTTTTCTGACATTCATCTGTCCACACAATCTTCTGGTTCTTTTTTGTCAATTTGGTAAGTGGAGTTGCTATTATGGAAAAGCCCTCCACGAACCTCCGGTAATACCCAACTAAACCCAAGAAACTCCTCACTTCTGCAATATTTTTAGGCGCTTCCTATTTCACAACTACTTCTATCTTCCTCGAATCTATATGTACCCCATGCATGGAAATCACATGCCCAAGAAACACTACTTCCCTTAGCCAAAATTCGCATTTGTCGAATTTGGCACACAACTCGCTCTTTCTCAAAGTCTCCAGGGTAGTCCTCAAATGTTCCTCATGCTCCGTATCACTTTTAGAATAAACCAATATGTCATCAATGACGACAATGATAAATTGGTCTAAGAAGAACTTAAAGACTTGATTCATCAAGTCCATGAAAGCTGCAAGCGCATTCGTTAACCCAAAAGGCATGACCAAGAACTCAAAATGGTCATACTGTGTTCTAAAAGTGGTCTTTGACACATCGGACTCCTTTATCCTCAATTGGTGATAACCCGATTTCAAATCTATCTTAGAAAAGACCCTTGCCCCTTGTAACTGATCAAACAAATCATTTATGCGTGGGAGCAGATATCTGTTCTTAATAGTGACATGGTTAAGCTTCCTATAATCCACACACATTCTCAAGGATCTGTCCTTTTTCTTCACAAAAGGGACCAGTGCTCTCCAAGGTGAAGAGCTCAGCCTAATATAAACTTTCTTCAACAAACCTTCCAGTTGCTCCTTAAGCTCCTTCAATTCTGCTGGAGCTATCCTATAAGGCAGAATCGAAATTGGCATTGTTTCTAGAAAAAGCTCAATAGAAAATTCAATTTTCCTAGGTGGCGGTAGTTTTGGTAACTCCTCGAGAAAGACATCTGGGAATTCCTTGACTACTGGCATATCGTCTAACTTCCCTCTATCTGCCCACGTGTCTACCATAAAGGCCAAAAATGCCTCACACCCTTTCCTCATCATTTTCTCTGCTATCAAAGTCGAAACAATCCTCGATGGGCTAAATTTCCTATCTCCTATCAACATCGCCTTTCTTCCATCATCTAACTCGAACTCCAATGTTTTCTATTTGCAATCTAAGTTGGCATTATACTTCTCTAAGGCATCCATACCCAAAATCACATCTAATCCTTCCATCTTCAATGGCATTAAATCCACACCTAAGTGTCCCCCATGTATCTCACAATCTCTATAAACTTGACCAATCATAATACACTAGACGATTAGAGTACTCACCATCAAAGGAGTATCCAATGGGCTCCAATCTTTATCAAACGTAGTTCTACTTGATGAAACAAAAGAGTGGGTAGAACCTAAATCAATCAAAACAATCACATCATCATCAAATAATTTCATCATACTAGTCACAACTTATGGAGCGGTCTCTGCATCCTCTCGTGTCATTGCAAACACTCTAGCTGGTGCTTGCCCCTTTAGTATTCCTGGAGGATTCACTCTCCTTACTGCATCAGAGCTGCCCGCTTCAGTTGCAGCCTTTTGCCCTACTAACTCATTTCTCTTCAAAGCTTGCATCTGTGCTCCCTCTTTTCTTGCATACTGCAGACACTCTCTAGCCATATTCTCCTTCTGTCCATATTTGAAACAAGCTCCAGTCAACTTGTAGCATTCCCTTCCATGAAACTTGCCGCAATGGTCGCATTTAGGGACGGATGACTTGTCTCCTTCTCCCCTTCTATTACCTCCTACCGTTGAGGCATGATGAGAAATAGTAGAAGTCCTCATTGGTTTAGGCCTGCTTGCACCACTGCTCCTCTCCTTAGACTGCACAGGGAAAGTCTTAACACTCCTTTCAGGTGCAGAAGTACCACCTCTCCTCTTGAACTGTTCTCTCCCCTTTCTCTTTTTGCTCACAACACTCTTTATGTTCTCAACCCTCAGGTCCGCCTCCACCAACTATTTAAAATCACAGAAATTTTGCACCACCACTTTCTCTCTTATGGCTAAGTGTAACCCTGATTCGAACTTGCGGCACTTAACTGCCTCACTCATCATTAACGCAGTTGCATATTGGGCCAATTGTGTAAATCAACGCTCATATTCACTCACTGTCATTTCCCTCTAGGTGAGACTCAAAAATTCTCTTTGCTTCTACTGAATATACACCTCCGACAAGTATTTCTTCTTAAACACTGCTAAGAAATCCTTTCATGCGAACACTGACAGTCTTATCTGACTCCCTGGCACACTTTCTCACCAATGCAGAGCATTCCCTTGTAGCAGGCTTCAGTGTATAACATTTTCTCATCATCCTCACAATCCATCTGATCTAGTATTTTTTTCAGTCTTCCTCAACCATGTCTCAGCTTCTTCTGGGTCTGTTGTCCCATAGAAATCCACCACCTCGTACTTCCTAAGCTTATCGAACTGTTTCCCTTTCTTGACTGGGACCTGAACAAAAGATTGTGGCAACTGGCCCATAACCTGAGCAAATGCCTAAAATATCCTTGGATCTAATGGAGCCGGCACTTGCTCTTGTGGATGAGGAGACTCTCGCGACTGTGACCGAACGGGTTCACTACCTTGCCCTACCGAAGCCTCAGCATTTCCTAGGGCTACAGATTCATCAATACTCTCCTCCCTTAGTGGAGAGTCAGGTGCAATTGATCCTTGCAATACTCCCCGTGTCTTTCTACGAGGTGATATCTTACTCCTTTAATGCAAACACTAACTATTAGCTTACATTTGATCTTAATCCTATTTCCTACATGTATACATGATATGCATGTCATTTAATACAATCAATCAACTTAATAGTACAAACAATTAAGCACATAGCATAACAATCCATCCTACCATGCACTCTAAGCCTAGGAAAAACTAAGCTCTGATACCACAAGATGTTAGGCCCCGTTCCCGAAGCCCAACTATCATACCGATTCGGAGTCAAAAAGCGTAAGTGGATTTCCTTATAGGGTTATCTCAACAAACCCACACTTCCTTTCTATCAATCTTTTGAATTGGACACCAAAGGCTATAAACGTCTATGGAAAGGTAGAAAACGTGTTAAGAATCTATCGCTTCAAGAATCGTCTCAATCAGAGGTCGGACGAAAAAGTTATGGTCAAACAAATCCAACAGGTTCATGTCTTGACTCATATTGTATCGGTCTTAGCGCAAATGCCATAACTTTTGCTATAAAGGTTGGTTTGATTTCATGTTTAGACAGTTTGAAAGAAGACTTTAAGATCTACAACTTTTATGAAGAACTCGAAGCAAGATTTGACCCCTAAAATTATTAAAAATGGAACAAAAGATATTAAGACGATATAGAAGGTCAAACTAAGACGAAACAAAACTAAAATGAAATGGAGCTAAGACAAAGCAGAACTAAGACAAAGCAGAACCAAGACAAAGCAAAGCTTAGACGAAGCAGAACTAAGACAAAGCGGAGCTAACACGAAGCAGAAGTCAAACTAAGACGATACGTCTTCCAAACTAAGATGATAGAAACTAAGACGATACGTCTTCCAAACTAAGATGATAGAAACTAAGACGACATGTCTTCCAAACTAAGACAATACGCCACTGGAAAGCTAACAAGATTAGCCACCACTTTCTAGAAGACAAATTTGTCTAAACCATCCTCGGTTATTCTAGGTTTTTCCCCAAAATTTAGAGCACAAATTTTACCCTTATAAAAAACCTAAAATATGAAATGCAATATAAAACTTGGAAAATCATAAGCAAAAGAAATCATATTTCATTAACAAAACCAAACACAATTTGAACTTAGCTTTAATTATACATCAACATGCTCATCAGTAGCTTAATACAAATACAGATGGATGCTCAATGTTTAAACATGCTATGAAGCTGTCCAAAAATGATTGAACTAACTTAATTACAAATGTTCTAATTTCTCGAAGTTTCGGAAGCCTTGCAAGGATCAATGATCTTTGAAAACGGTCTAGAAGCGGGGTTGAATAGATCTTTGAAACTTTTTCGCAAAGTTCTACAAAAACAAAGAGTTAATACACACAATGCAATCAAACAATTTTAATTGTAAAAAGAGTAGGGAAGAAAGGCAAATACTGCTTTTATAAAGGTTTGGTGCTAAGACCTACGTCCTCTACCTAAGCTCCCACTTAGGATTTTGACAAAACACTTTACTACACACTTTTTAGTTCAGTGTGAACTCTTCAACACAACTTGACTTCCGGCTCAAGCTACACCTTACAACTGATCTGTTTTCCGGCACAAATCTTACCTCCCAAGTGATTTTCCTCTAATCACTCAACTCACAATAATCACAATGATATAAAATTGAAATGATAAAGCTCAGTACAGCTGAATAGAATTAAGTACAAAATTAGAGCAAAGTTAAGAGCAAATATGGAACTATGTGACTTTTCTGCACTTTAGACTTCCGTATACAATCATTTGATGTTCCAATATTTATTTGCAAGCTTCTAGATGCTTTCTAGACGTTGTGGAGTTCTTCTATCCGTTGTAGATTGCTCATAGCCGTTGTAGTATGATTTTCTTCCCGTTTGTAATCAATTGACTTGGTCAGATTATGTTCAGCTGCACCTGATAGTCGACTAGTCGAGGTTTAATAGTCTACTAGTACATTATAGTCTACTTGTCTTCAAAGTATCAGTTGACTATCACTAATGTTTTTCTTAAACTTTTTGCTCTACTCTTCGAATAGTCGACTAATACACTGGTAGTCGACTAGTCCATTTATCCAACTTACAGTTCTGTTGTTTTTAGTCGACTTGCAATGTATTGGTCGTCTTATCTTGACACAAACTGACAGATCTGATATTATTAGTCGACTTGCCACATTATAGTCGACTAGTGCTGGATCTCATGATATGATCTTCAATATTTATTTGTTGAGATACTAGTTTGAATTCTTCATCCATCATCTGATCTTACATAATCTCTTGCACGCTGTCTGGTCCAACAATCTTCTCAATTTGCACATGAGGAGGGAAGGAATGGGGTGAGCTACACAGCTTAGTGACTAACATATTTATAGTCATTGCTAATTGACCACAAATTTATGCATAGGCATATATATATAGAGATATCTATGCTTATTCATATATTTTCTAACTCAAGCATTCTCCAATTAGGTTGAACACTTATAGCACATAACACTCAAATGCATCATTCATGACAAGTTCAAGGTTGCAATGCACAGAAATTGGCTCGAGTGTCCTATGGAGACAGAATGGAGAAACCGAAGTTTACCCTATGAACAGAATGAGTCCACGCCTAGAGCTCATATGCCACAAGTGGGCAGCTGGGAGAAGGCTCTTGTCAACGTGCACGTGATGAACAAAATGGTTCCACTCTCTCCCAACCAGAAGACACATATTCATTTTCTTATATGCTCATAATTTTATGCTTTGTCTTCATTTTCATTTAATGCAAATGTCATGACCTCTTTTGAGGTAAAATATAGCCATATATCACCATGCATCTTTTCAACATTTACAAACAAGTTAATTTCAATGAATCAATCTCAATATACACACATAGGCAAAAATTTTCCCAGTTAAGCTATAACCCTAAATATGTTACCCACTTAGTTAGCTGGCGAAAACCAAGTCAAGTTTATATTTCCCCTTACTCTTGGGTAGGATTCCCTTGGTCCCC
The DNA here is from genome assembly GCA_025531955.1 of Erythroxylum orinocense. Lineage (NCBI taxonomy): Eukaryota > Viridiplantae > Streptophyta > Magnoliopsida > Malpighiales > Erythroxylaceae > Erythroxylum > Erythroxylum orinocense. The sequence goes on from JANZLX010151485.1 coordinate 16,369, forward strand.
TACAATAACCAATGTTCCAATCAAAACATCATTCTAATCAAATTAATAACTTAAAAAGAAAAAATCATACAATTTCAACAAAGGCAAAATTGAACTCAAATCTAACCTACCCATAACCCATCTAGGTTAGAAAACCTAAGAACTAGCTTAGAAATCCTAAAATCAATTGGGTTCCCCTAATACATCTTCTTCCAACACAAACCCTTTTCCTTTTCTTTCTAACTCCTTCTTCCATAACACAACTCATTCCTAAGGCAAA
>JANZLX010151505.1:0-16613 GCA_025531955.1 Erythroxylum orinocense
ATTACTAAATAATTAAATGGACAGAAAATAAATATAGTTAAACTCCCCTATAAAAACGCCAAGCTCCTGCCTTTGTCATTGAACCGAAGGATTAGGATGAACTAGCCGCAAAATTTCATTGGAAATGCTGCCGGCGTTGAAATCCGGTGATCAGTCATGTAAAATGGAAATGAGGTTCTAAATCCCTTCTTTACAATTACTGTGCTTTCAAAATCCCTTGCAAGCCTTCCACGTTATTTGCCTCCAAGATACTTACCAAGCCAAAAACTCACTTTGTTATTTTACCCTCAAGAACACTCACAAGCACCCTCGTCACACTCACTTGTTATTTTGCTTCTCCTCATGCTTACAACACCACCAGCACCAACGTCCACTCACCTCAAAAGCCAATCACCAACTGACCAACAACACAGCCCTCTCAAAGCCACGCAACAGAACCAGCTATTAGGTAACAACAGCCTACTCTCATACAAAGCCTCCAACGCAACACTTCCAGCACATCACTCATCACACAACTCCTTCTTACACAACAGCCCAATGTTAGCTCCTCTTTTTGTCTATTTTAATTTCTTCTCCAAACTACTACACACACCCAACACATTACTCATGCATCACTCACAAACCACCACACACGGCACACACTAGCACTACAACAGTCTCTTCTCTTCTTTTATTTTTGCAACACAACATCAGACCTCACGTTGTCAAATCTCCTGCTCACAAACCAACGCATAGCTCATCACTTAAACACAGCTAGAGTCACTCACCTAGCTCCTAAAGATCACGCCTAGCTGCTCCTTCAATGACAAACACGTCCACAAGTCACACACACACTCACAAGCACTTCAACGACACAGCAGAAGACCACCAGCTACCTAACAAAAAACGTTAATTCACCAAGCAAAACCAGCAACATCACTCACTCTCGCACAACACCCATCACTCCAACATTCACGCACAGACAGCACACTACACACACTCTTTCTTATTTTTCTCTCCTAGCTACTCCAGCGACACAACATCTCTCCTCTTTATTTTCTTTTTCTACAACCAACGCCAGGACCAGAGCCAAGACCACCCCTTCCCATGTATATCGTGATCTTTTTATTTTCATTTTCTCTCCACCTACCACTCACACACTCTTTTACACTCACAGCTCACCCTACCACGTTCATTCCTCCATGCCACCTGCTGCCCTACATGTTTTCTTTTCTTTTGATTCTGATGCTCTTTCATGCACCATGCCCACACAGCTCATGCCTACTCAAGCACAAGCACGTTATCTTCTTTTTTTATTTCCAGCCCACTCACGTCTGTCTTTGTTTTTGTATAACCCTTGGTCAACAACGCCAGCTCCTCCTTTGTCACACAAACCACCTACCACCACATATATGGTCCACACCCCATACTATCTACAAGCACACTACATTTTGTCCCCTTCCTTATAGACTGATGTGACAAATAAATTCCTTGGATAAAACCCCTTCAACTTGCAAGCTTCTTTGTTATTAATTGGCCACACACCTTATAACTAGGACCCAAGCCACACAGCCACGCAGCCTCCACTTGCCCACCTGCATGTTTTCTTCTTCTTTAGCCAACACACTGACACACGTTTCTGCCCCTACACATAGCACACTCACACTTGGACAGCACACCTTCTCCTTCTCCTCTCCACGCACTCTACAGCCAACATGTAGCACCTCCAGCCTCTCTTTTATTGCTTGAATTGACAACCTATTTTGCTCTAGTTATTAGATTCAAACCAGTCCACGCCAATCACTTCTTCTCTTCAATTTTTCCAGACCAAGTTGCTTCTCTCTTTTTGCTCAACCTCGTCATTTCCTAGCTGTCCAGCTTACGTTTTGGACTGTTGTTTTATTATGTTTGCTTCTTCTTTGGCTTTGCAAATCACTCTTCTTAATATTTGAACTTAAATTTCTTCAAATAACCTAAAAAAATTACAAATAATGTAGCATCAATTGTCTAAAAATTAATTTATTACAGTTAAACCAAAATACAACAATTTTTGCCCCTATAAACAAAAATTAAATGTAAGGCACAATAATTCAAATAATAATCAAATAAAGATATAAAGACTAATTTTAGTGACAAAAACTCATCCAATTGGTATGAAAATATATATGAACAAGTGAGTTTGTCATGTACACATCCGTTTCTATGAAATACATCACTATGTGTGACGACCGTGAAGCTCTATGTAACTGTGTATATTTACAACTCGAGAAATACTAAAAGAGACACTATCACTTTCACGATCGCGTATATGACCATGTATAATACAGAAAACATATTTTAAGATATAAAAGAGTAAAAGACATAGATTGGAGTATAGAGTGGCGGCCAAAAACGCCAAAAGGGAAGAAAGACAGAAAGAGAGATAGTAGCCTAGGATTCTCATCATTTTTTAATATTTTTTGGATTGGTTTAAGTGTTTGTTGATTGACATATTAACTTTCAATTTCAATCCTGAAACTTTATGAGACAATTTAAATTTGTAAGGTGAGATATTAAACTTTGTAAATCTTTATTTGAGCTTAGTGGAATTGTTTGTTGGTTTGACTAGTAATTTTTTCTCTACATTAAAGGATTTTTCATGTAAATCTTGGTGTTTGCTTCTTTATTAAGTTTTAATTCTCATACCGATATTTGCTTATTAAAATTGAAAAGTGTGTTATTATTTTTCTTGTTTTATCTTTTAAAGAGTTGTGTTTTTGTCTCCCAAAAAAAAATTAATTAAAGTTTAATATAATACTTTTATACTTTTTTTATTAACATGGTAAAATAGCGATAATGAGTCAATACGATGATAACGAGTGAACGTCCATGACTAGTGTGGTGACAACAATGCAAGGGGGAGTAAAGGAGGTGTCCTCTCCTTCTTGAGACCCAAATTTAACTCCAAATCTGATGACCCAAATCCAAATCTGAAGCAAGAGATGACCCAAATCCATACTTGAAGAGAGCAGCAACCAGTGAAACCTATAAGAATTTCTATAACCTTGCTAAGACCCACGCAAGCTCCATAGCTGCGTCCATGGAGCTAGGTTCACCCTCCCTTTCACAAGCAGACTTTCCCAATCTCTCTAGAGAAATGATCCTTGACTCACCAAATGACAAGAACCTCAAAAAACCAGGTGTGGTTGGGACAAAATTGACTAACTCCCGAAGTGAAGGTGTTTGGTAGAACAAATTACACACTCATAATTATAAGGTACCCTCAAATATTATCAAAATGTGTTAAAGGATGACATATTAATGCCTCCAATTGAGCTCCTGAAGGTTGGGGCACAAGCTTGGTCATCAACTTTGTTTAGGTTTTTCTAGTCCAAACAACCAGCCTTCCCAGTAGTAAAGGCCTAGGCAATGGCCAGATGGGCCAAAAAAGGGCTGTAAAAAGTGATGCTGCGTGAAGATGATATGTTATTATTCAAATTTTATGATGATTCTTGCTTAAATGAGATTATGGAACAGGGTACATGGCATTTCAATGACCAACCATTGTTTGTATAGAAGTGGTGGCTAGGAATGGAGACAAATCAAAGGCAGTTCGATGTTCTCCCAGTGTGGGTTTAGTTTCACAATTTATCGTTAAAGTTTTGGACGGTAAGGGGTTTAAACTACTTGGCTAGTTCATTGGGAAAGCTGGTGTGTATGGACATACAAACTGCCTCTATGGAAAGGATCTGCTACACGAAATACTATATTGAAATATCAAAGAATGCTCCACTAACAGATTGTCTTCCTGTTATTCGGCTAGGAGATAATGGAGAGTTGGAGAAAGCTAAAATCAGTCATCCATGGAACTCCTAGCAACTCTGCTAGGAAATGGGTTCCTATGGGTAGAATCTTTCAATCGAGATGGCATTGTGATCTTCTTAATCCTACTCAGTTTAATCCTCCAAAGGAACATGCAAGTGCTACAGAACTTGCCTCAAATGGGGATTGAGTTATACACATTGATGCTGAAGTCAATCTAGGGGTTCCTACTGAAAAAATGGCCTAGGTTATAGACGTTGGTAAGTAATTAGTTGTTTTGAGGGCTAATAATGTTGTTGCAAATACTTCACAGTCCTAAGGAAATTGTCAAATGGATTGTGCTTAGTTGAAGACTCCTTTCGAACATATTGAGATAACTAAAAATGTTGATGCTAAAACATCTCCGAATTAGCTTGCAAATGTAGACCAGACCGCTATAGATAACTCTTGTGTAGACAATGTGGAGAGTCTCAATAGTGGAGTGGATCACTTCACTTTACAATATTTTGAGCATAATCAGACGGATTGGGCCAACATGTTGACTCCATCAACCGTTGGGCAAAATGAGAATTCTAAGGCTAAACTGGTGTATGAAAAACAGACAACAATGGTAAACTCCAGTAGTAACTGTGTGACAAGTCAAGAGACTGGGTTTATCATCTCTCATAATGCAGAACATCATGGGGTAGAGCATGTCTTGCCATTAAATTGTAATTCTTCTGCTTATATGAAAATAGTTTCTCCCGAGAAAGCAGTTCAGATTTGGCAGCTGAGGGTTGTAATTCTGCATCAACTACAGTCCAAGTCCCTAACATTCTAGGAGATTTTTGTATGCAGACCAAAACTACAAAAGGAAAATCAACAAAGAAGAGAAAGAAAATTTTCCAAATACCAAGAATAGGGGATTAAAAAACCTATCTTGGCATGCAATGTCCAACCGACTGTTTCCATGGAGATGAAGTATAAGTGGTGTCTTTAGTGGCTCTTTTTGTTATCTATCCTTACTTAGGGAGTTGTTTGATCATATTGGAAATATGATAGTAGGCTTAATGTCTTTAACTCCTTCTAATTTAAATATAGTTTTAACTATATTAAAAATTCCTTTTACTTTTCCAAAAAAAACTTGTTATTTGTAACACTTAAGTGTTAGATCTGCCCTAATTATTTTACTTTATCTAATTTAATATCAATTTAACTTATTTCATAAATCAAATGAGATGAATTAGTCAACCAAAAAATTTACCTGCTACATTTTCAAAATCTTTTTTTTTAAGACATAGTTTATGGTTCAAAATGTTATATTACATTTATTTAGCTCCCCTTATAATTTTTATTCTATAGGTTAACTCAGAAAAAATACACCCAAATTTGCGTGTATTGTTAAATTTTACTCTATGTTTAAGAATAAAGTAAACGTATTTGCTCTTGGAAAATGTCAAGCAGAAGATGAAAAAAAAGAAAGATTACGTCTTTTTCTTGCCCTAGTAAAGAAGGGAATAATCCTACGTAGGCCAGGAAGCTTTTCCATCGTAATCTATAAAGTAATTACACTTTCTATTATATAAAAGAAATCATCAGTCACTAAGCATAAGATTTCAAATAATTAGATGACAAAATTGAAAATTAAGTTAGTCAATTATGATTGAAACAGTTCAATGATAATTGATAAACTTGTCGATTCTATATCTGCGTTTCTTCACCCTATTTTTGTCTCTTTCTTCTACTTTTCTCAATATAATTATAAGAAAAAGAAAGGAGAATGATGCTTTTGCTAACAATATGTTTGCTCATCCCCAAGTTCAACCCTTCATCTGATGTAGAAAACGGCAGCACTGAATCCCATTGATAAAAATATTCATCAGGATATTTTTTAAAAGTAAAGTAAATATTAAGATTTATCAAACCCTAAAAAATTAGCCAAACTCTTGATCCGTTCACTCTATACTTGATTTTCTCTAATGGTTTCAGATCAGCCTTGTCACAGCAATATTTGTTAATCTTTGTTTTCGCAAGCATTACATTGATGAGAATTGATATTTAAGCAAAATGAGATTTATCAAAATGTAACCGTGCTATTATTAATTAGCCGAAATAAGTTTCTATCACTGAATAAATTTGTTTTGGAGGAATGAAATTAATTGTTTAGTTAAGAAATAGCGGTGAAAGATGATTTTAACTCTAAGTTATTTTAATAAAGATTAAAATTATTTACTCTTTAACTTAAGTTATTTTAATATAGATAAAAATTATTTACTCTTTAACTATATTTTAGTCATTTCGCTTATTTTAACTATATTTTAAATTTTAATTTTTTCATAACATTAATTAAATTATCATCTTTTAAAACAATTAATTATTATTATGTTATGTATGAGAGCCTGGATTTTTTGGATTAGTAACAAGAAATCTCTAGAAAAGTTCAATTATAATAAATTAGAGGAAGCTATAATACTTTTACAATTCTACATCCCCAATCACCGGTTTAAATGTTCAATAATTAAAACCACTGAATTAAGTTTTTTGGTTCCTTTTCCATTTGTCAAATGCTTATAGAGCTATCTTCACCAGAAATGCAGAATAGATCACAAACTTAAGCCACCTTATTCGTGACAAGTAAACACTTAATGTGTATATAGACTTTGCTTTCATCAATCCCTTATAATTAATCAACCTTTCGAAGGAGTAAACAAGGGATAGCATAAATCTGTGCACATATAGAGCCTAATAATTGACCGGTGTTCCTGGACATCTTCAAGGAGGTTTCAGTCAGAAGCAATCTCAGTTTGTCAGCAAGCACACATATACCGCACAAGTATGACTTCATATAAGACCCACTACAATGATTTAATATAAAGTATCTCAAGGAAATTTCTGAGCAAAAAGAATAAAAATGAAGAGTTAGGCTATACTATAGACTGTATTTTTAAATTGTATATCATTATCATAATTGTACTCGTATTACTTGTAATAATATCTGTATCATTTGTAAATTGTCATAATAACCTGCACCCATAATGTATCTTATATCTATAATCTTCTGTAATTTAAAACCTTGATTTGTCTTGGAAACCAAACAGAAAACCCTAAGAAAGTAGTTGCATACACCAATTTGATCACCTTCCATTAAACAACTTCTCAACATATCATAATATTTATGGTTCTATCCTATGTCTATGCCTCTCTCTCTCTCTCGCTGCCCATCCTCTTTCATTTAGTCTTCAGTAGGACTCTCATTTATGTTTCTTTATAATCTTATGTTCCTCAACCATCTTGAAACCTAAAGGAGGGAACTAAGTTGGTTCTGGGAGACAAGTGGCTATGGAGAAATCTCCACTTTGGATGTGGACTAGGCAAAAGCTTAGTTTGAGTTCTAATCTTCAAACATCAACCAAACCTCTAAATGATGATTCATGGGAAGAGCAAGCTTTTGCAGAAGATGCAGCAGGTCCACTTGGAGGGTTTATATGGCCTCCAAGATCCTACAGTTGCAGCTTTTGTAGAAGAGAATTTAGATCAGCTCAAGCTCTTGGTGGTCACATGAATGTCCACAGAAGGGATAGAGCTAGACTTAAGCAATCTCCAAATCCAGACAATGAAATTCTTCCCCATGAGCATCCTAATCATCTTAATAATCCTTACTCTTCTTTGGGTTTCCAATATTCTCCTCATATGTATACCTTGGTTTATAACCATAACCCTAATAATTATGTCCCTGGAGCTATTCCATCATCATCTTCCCCATCTAGGGTTTCATCATCAACACCTATCCAAGAGAATGTCTATGTAAAATCCCTCTTCCCCATGTCTTGTTCTCCTTCCCTTATTGACAAAGACAAAACTTCTCCTAGATCTTTCTCTTCATCGCAGCAAAATTTACCTCTACCTGATAAATATTGCCATGTCTCTGATCCACAGAGTGATGGAGACAAGAATTGTAGAATTGTAGAATCAGGCCATAGCGACAAAGTAGATTATGTGAAGCCTGATTTGTCTATGAGTTTGAATCTGTTAGTTCGAAGAACTCGCCCAGCGAGCTCTGGTGATGAACATGAGGAGACTATAGGCTGCAAGAGAAGAAGAACAGATGCAACATCGTTACCTTTGTTCCTGAAGTCAAATTCAGTTGATGAACATGACATCCAATCTGAGGTAAAACTTAGCCCTTGCTCCATTGAAGAATTGGATCTTGAACTCAGGCTTGGTGAGATTCCTAAGGTAAAGTAGTTGAAGAACACCCCAAGTTGAATGGATATACTAACATTCCCTGGTTTCTTCTTCATTATATTCTTTAAATAACTTGAAAGTTTGAGACTTTATATAAAATGTATAATTGGGATACGTATAAACAGCCATTGTTGGTTCCATCGAAACATTACGATAGTTTATAAACATGAAAAACCAGGAATGGATACCGATAATTTCCATAAGTCTCAAGTTTAGTTAGTTTTTTTTTTTTTTGGTAGTTATATTACAAGCTTTTGAGATGCATAAGGAACATATTTGCAATCCCACTACCCTTTCTCCAATTTTTCCATCTCATGGGCATTTTACTATATAAACTTACATAATTTATGAACAGAATTAATCTTAGTCTAGGATTTCGATAAAGAACAATGTTCCTACATTAATTAATTGCTGAATCTTGTCCGGAAGTAAGGGTAACATGGAATTTCTGCTTGAGATCAATATTAGGAGCTTAGAATAGAGATGTTCTTAGGGTATGAGTTGGGTTGAGACTTGAGAGACAGAGGAACTGAGTGACAACTGCATGGGGAGGTGTAAAGCACCTTTTCCCATTCAGTACCTTACTGACAATCTATCAGAAACTAAACTAACCAACAAAACACACAGATTGGTTCTCAAAAGGACACATAAATCCGGATGCATCACAACATGGATTCCCTTTTTTCTTATAACTATTAGATCAGATCGGTGTAGTTTCAATAACTCTTTCTTGTTCATAATCCCTCCAAAAAGGGGTTCCTATCAGCTCCGGGAATCGCCACGTTTAAGTATTCTCTATTATGCTACAATATGCTTTTTCTGAGTCAGGAGAATATTATGCCATAAGGGCTATCTACACTTCTTTGTTCGTTTCTTCTGTGAGTACAAATTAGTTGTACACCCTATGAATAAAGTAATAACAGGACAATATTAAATACGATTAATTAAGCTTCACGGATACAGAAAAAGGAAAGAATATAAAGGACTGGTCGGAGAATAGAATCTGGTTATATAGTGAAACCCTAAAAGTAGGTGTGATGAATGGGAGATTCAAACACATTTCTACAAGACTATAACCATTGGTTCAAGTAGTATATATGAACCTATTTCAACTCTCTATTCATAACATTAGACGGTGCAATTAAAGTTTTAAATTGCAGATTATGAATTATACTATAGTATGAAATTAATGACTGCGAATTACAACAAATTGCAATAACAATCTGGACTACTCTTTGGAAGCAATCTTGACAGGCCTAACCCCTAAGGGAACTAAAAAAGAGATCACATAGAAGGAAGTGAAATCTCACACATCATTTAGTTTGCTTCATAGGTTAAGGCATACATATTAGGGCAAAAAAAAATATAGACATCCTCTATAGTTTAAGAAAATTTTTAAAAATCATAATCTTTAAAATTCCTGAATTATTTTTATAGTTTTCAATTTTTTAAAAAAAAATTCTTTTAATTTATATTTAAAAATAACAACAAAATACACATGCGATAAATATCATATGTGAACTAACCAATATTATTGATATAACAACTCATCTTAACTCTTCAACATGATCTAAACTAATTAAAATTTGATTTAAGTCAATAATTTAAGATAATTATAATAAATTAATAGTTTGAGTCATATTTAATTAATTCAATTTAAGTTGATAGTTAAGTTAAATTATCATATAAGTATAATTTGATTATTCTTGTGATTCAAACCGATTAAAATTCGATTTAAGTTAGTAATTTAAGATAATTATAGTAAATTATTAATTTGATTCAGATTTAATTAATTCAATTTGAATTTAAGGGTTAAGTTAAATCATATACAGGCATCATTCGATTAGTCTCATTCTTTTTTACCTTAATGGAAGAAAAAGGATTTTCTTAGTTAAAAATTACAATGACTTTTTTCAAAAAATTTAATTTTTTTAAACTATAAGAAAATTTGATGAATTTTAACCTCTCATATTTAATAAAGTATTCTTTTTCAAGTGAATGTTGGAATTGCGATGCTTGCAAGGGAAGGAAATGGTAAGACTCGTGCAGAGATGTGAGAGCAGTGAACCATAGAGGAAAGTGGTCTAGTTTGTCTAGGCCTCTGCCAAGGTCCGAATCTGTGAAAAGAAGGGTTTATTGTGAATAGGCTAAAAGGGTTTTGTCTTTATCAAGATCATGAGTTGGATAGGTGAGTTGGGTTAGTAACAACCAGCTCGCGAGGTCTGAGACATACAGGGAGGTCTTAAAGAAGTACAATGTGGGTAGTGACAGAGAATGCACATGGGCAAAGGATGTCGTGTTTCTATTTCTTTAAGGAGGCAGCCTAGGATTATGTGAAGGGAATTGACAAGGTTTCTCAGTTCCAAATCATAGTTTAAGTTAAAATGAGAATTCTGTAGGAATCACTATTCCATGGTGATTGGATTGCATGGGAGGACGTTCCCTTCCCAAGACACCTCTTAAGCCTCCCTCTCTCGATCTATACTCAAACATAAAAACCTATAATAACGTAGCCATTATCAAGACCATCAACAAAATGATAAATATAATTTAATAGGTCCGAGTAAGATCAAAATTTTAACTAATATTTTAAAAACTGGATTATAAATTAAATCAATAAGTTAAAAGATTTAAAGTTTAAAAGTTTCAATTGGTATAAAATCGGTTAAAGATTAAATAAAATTTAAAATTTTGAAATATAATTGAAAGAGATTATTTTTATCTATTAAACAATTTAGAGTTTAATTTAAAAATATTAAATAAAAATTGTTGATTTATTTTGGTTTATAGAATTTTATTAATTAATAAAAATTACCATTTATTAATAAATTGATCGGTTTTAATAACAAAAATTATTAAAGTAAATTGAACTGAAAAATTGAACAGTTCAAAATTTTTACAATTGAACCAGTCAAACAAATTAAATTTTTTTAATCATTCATATAACAATAAAAGATAAATTTCTTTCTTAATCTTTACTCGTTCGTTCGTGAGAAGGACATTGGACTTTTAGGAAACGTTTAAAAACAAGCCCAGAAATTTTCAGACATATTCTATGCTAGATCGAACAAAACTATGGTGTAGGGAACTAACCCATTTTATATGATTTGTGCATGATTTGCTCATTAGAAGGAGTACAATCTCCATCTACACCATTTTCTAATTATACAATAAACTACAATAAATTGTACTTCGAGATCTATCTACAGAACTTTATGCCTTTGGGCTTAGAAAGTGACATCAGTGCTTTACCATCCAAATTCACAACAGAGTTTCATACGAATTTTGATCAAGTCACTTTATCATTATAAAATAAAGAAAATGAAGCAGATGTAGCAGGACTTATAGACCAAAGTAAACGTTAAACATTCAATAGAAACTTTCACAACATAATATATCTATTTCTTCATCTAGTTTCTCCATATCTAATTCTGACCATATAAATAGCCTCCTAATCTTAAAAGTTATTCAAATTTTGTGTCTATTGGATTAAATTTTTAGACGAGATACATACTCATAATAACATGTTAAGGAAAGGTTAAATTGAGCATTTAATGTAGGATGTTTAAATGGTTGTAAATCAAGAAACATTTCATTAGAAGTTGTGTTCGAAACCTTAAAACTAAAATTAATATTGTTAATATTAAAACTTTTTGTTAGTTAATCATGCATAGGATTTTAATTACATTGGTGATGTTTAATTTCAATTCTACTTTAATTAGGAGATTTCGAACACAGTCTTAAAGTAATTAAACTATTGAAGAATAAGCTTCAGAACAACATTACATCTCAAGCTACCGTAGATCTTATTTCAATTAAGAGCATCTACTACTTTACTTAACCATTGAAGTAAGAGAATTCATATTTGATATAGCAAATGCACGTAAGAGGGAGTAAATTGTGTGTGATTTAAAAAAGTTGTAACTTACTTTCAATTCATATAAAGACAAGGGCCTGTTAAAATTTAAAACTGACAGGAATATCTTTCAGACGATAAAACCCTGTTAAATGACAAAAGTCTGCTAGACGATTGGAGCCTGCTAAACGATAAATCTTGTTAAAACAATTTAAAATAGAAAGTGTCTATTAAAACTGAAAAGAACCTCTTGCAAGTTGAAAATAGAAGAAGCTTATTATAAAAATGAAGGAACTTCTTTCAAAAATAAAAACACAAACAATATACTGCGGAAATTTGAAAGTTCAAAAAGAGATAGAGGAATTATGTAGTCGATTTATACTGCTTCTGTCTAGTCCCTAAGTATCCAACCTTAGTGTTTCACTAAAATCTCAAGTAATAATTTGATGAGCCTCTTCAAGCTCATAAGTACATAATTTTCAAAGTTCTCTAACCTTCTCAAACTAATAGTATTTAACTAGTCTCTACAAGCTTTCAACAGATAAAAATGTAATTTATTCGATATGAGCTTCAATGATCTCTCTAAAAAAAATTCACTTTCTAAAGCACAAGAGATTTGACAATAATATCACTTTCAAGAGAATTGATACTATAGATGTATTTTCAAGAGTTTGATCTGTTTTTGCAAAAGCAGTGGCTCTTTCTTAAGTAGACATTTCTTTCAACTGGCTGTTGCTTCATTTATACCCTTAGTAAACTGGATAGATTTAAATCTGAATAACTTTGATGTCATTTTTGCCAAAAATCTTCTAGTAATCACAGAGCTAATATACGACCATCATAATTAGTAGAATCCTTTCAGATAAACCATTTCTAATAAAGTAAGTTCATAAAGAAGGTTTTTGCAAGAAAGGAAGCGTATTTCTTATGATTGTATTTCCTTTTGAGAATTAGACTGTTACTTATATAAGGAAATAAATCCAATTTGAATTTTGAAATATTATAACATTATCATCAAAATTATTAATAATAAACCTTGAGCTAACAATCTCCCCCCTTTTTTATGATGATAAGCAATAATAGATATATTTTCAAAATTCAACTAATAATGAAGGGTTTCGAAAAATTCATGTAGACTTTATAAGTTCTTACTGATTAGAAGGAGTATATCGTTAACAAATCACAAATTAAAACTTCACAGATTCAGTTAGTAACATATATCACAAATTCATCACGCTCATAAATCATGCAAGTATATCATACATCTTTCAGCAAAATATATCGTCATCTTAATTAACCCCTTTGTCATTATCAAAAAGTAGAGGGAAAAGAATAAATTAGGTAAAAATAGCAACAAAGATATTGAAGAGATATATAACATATCATGCTCAAAATTATGCAAGGCAAAAATATATCGTTAACTCTTAACTTTCCCCCTTGTCATTATAAAAATATATATCTAATCTCCCCCTACATTAAAGCTAAGAATTCTTCATATAAGGATGGATTAGTAGTACCAAATATTATGTTATCAACATATATTTGTACTATAAGTAAATCATTCTCCTTTATCTTAATAAATAAGGTTTTATCTACTTTTCCTCTTTCGAAGTTATTCTCAAGTAGAAAATTATTTAACCTTTCATACCTTGCTAGAAGAGCCTACTTTAGACCATACAGAGCTTTAGATAATCATCACGTAATCTGGATGATCTTCATTCTCAAAACTTGAAGGTTGCTTAACAAACACTTCTTTGTTAATGTATTCATTTAAGAAGGTGCTTTTGACATGCATTTGGAATAACTTAAATTTTCTATAATAAGTGAAAACAAGTAATATTCTAATCGACCCTAACCTAACAACAGTTACATAAGTCTAATCAAAATCAATACCTTTCTGTTGATTATAAACTTGAGCTACAATTCTAGCTTTGTTTCTTATCGACTTATCATTTTTGTCACAAAAATCTTCAAATTTCTTCCATGATTGATCATAATAGATGAAATGTAGTACCCTTTTTTAATCTAAATTTTTCTGCAAAACTCTATCTTTTCTTTCAATGTAGTTGAAATGTGATATTTCACTTATCATGTGTCTCGAACACCCAATATCAATTATCCATCTCCGTTTTAAAGCATATCTGTAGAAAGTATTCCCTTATTTTAGGTGCCAAAATTTTTTAGGTCCTTTTAGGTTATTAGTTTGACCTTTCGATCTTCAAACATACATTAGAGATAATTTACTCATTCTACGAAAGTTACTAGAATGATCAATATGACCATGTTTACCACAGTAGAAGCACAGAACAAATGAATGAGAATTGATATAGTTTCTACCATATATCAGTTTCCTGCTATTTTGGCTATAGCTACTGCTGGATTTGACAAAGAAGTTCTTATATGGCCTGATGTTATTGTTTTTATTTTATCCTATTTTGACCTTATCGAAAATGCATTTACCAGTACCGAGCAATGCATCAAGGTTGTTCCTTCCATCAACAAAATTTGCTAGGTTTTTTTTCTAGAGATAAGATCTTTCCTACATTTCTATCTTTTTCAAGTTCTAAGGTGGTGACTTTTTCTTCTAACTGTCTCACCTTTTCAGAATCATTTTTTAGCAACGTATTTTCCAACTTAGCCACTTTCTTCTAGAACTTCATTTTCAGAGACCTTTTACTTATAATCAACCTCAAGAGACATATTCTTTGTTGCCAAATTCTTATTCACAAATTTCAATGATTTTGTCTTATTCTTTAAAAAAGATGCATCATTGCTCTTTGACTTCTCAACTTCTTTGAAATACTTAACTGTCAACTTTTTTTACTGATCACCAGTCTGTAAGTGCATAAAGTTGTTCCTAGTACCTACAAATTGATTATTTCAAGGTCGTCTCCTACAAGGATTGAGATACTTACTACTGAATTAATCCTAATTACTTGAACGAAAATAGCAAGAAACTTAAAAGATGGTTGGATTTGAGTAGACAATAAATTGTAAAGACCGAAAATAAACAAATAGGGGAAATTTGATGATTTAAACTTAGGGCTTTAGGGTTCGCCAATTTAAGAGATTGATCAATAAATTATGGACTTGATTGAAAGACAGGTTATAATAACAATTGCTCGACTTTACTCATATTCTCTCTCAAGACATATAAGAATACCTAACTAGTTGATTACCATCTCTCAATGTGAAACCTAACTAATTAAATTCATTAGGAACAAACAACCACAAGTTATCACACTAGTTTAGGATATCTTTATCTCTAAATCTAATGTGTTTATCTTCCTAGTGCATAAGTCATACTTCACCTCTCAGTTCATCATATGATTCCTAAAAAGTTGCATCTATGTTGATCAAGCACAGATACAACAGTGAAGTTCAAGAAAGATAAACATAACCCAAAAACTTTCATTCAACACCAATCAATCTATAAAATACACATTAATCCCCCAAAATAGGTTACATCCCTCACTCTAAATGAGGTTTAGTTCCAGAACATGATAACAAAATCTATACAAATAAAGACAATCAACACCCAAGAAAGAGTAGAAAGAGAAGGTAGAGGGAACACAAAACAAGATTGCTTCGTGTTGGGCCCCGATTTCCTTTTTCATAATAATAAGCTTGTTTTTTTTTATTTTGAGGTGTAGTTTGTTAATTTTCTTTTAGTTAGAATAATTTGAGGGTTTATTTGCTTAGGTTAATGTTATTAAATGAAGAAGGGATGAAACAAGGGAGGAGTTGTAGGACAAGTTACGAAAATTGCAAGGAAAAGAAGAAATAAAAGTCTTTAAGCAACTCAATCCACCTCCTCTGTCTCAAATTCAGCTCCTTTTGACTCAACAAGTATTTGAGACTTTTGTGATCTGTAAAGATCCTAGTCTGAACCCCATACAAATAATGCCTCCAAATCTTCAAGGCAAAGATCACAGCTGCTAATTCCAGATCGTGGGTCGGATAATTCACCTCATAAAGCTTTAGCTGCCGTGAGGCATATGCTATTACTTTATCTCTGAGGATTGGTCTCACCCGAAAAGTAGCAACCATGCAATCAGACTCCTCCTGCTTTAAACTGATTCTGAGCCTAGCCATCTCTTCCAATAGCGGCAGATAAACTATCTGAATATATGCTATGGAAGACTTCGTACTCAAGGCATCTACAACAACATTTGCCTTGCCTGGGTGATACTCAATCAACAGGTCATAGTCTTTAAGCATCTCAATTTTGAAGATAGCATGGTTTTAATTGTTTAATTTTGGATAATTGTGAATTAGGGTTTATGCTCAATTTTTGTGATTTGAGGATTTTGGAAGTTTTTGATTTAGATAGCTTAAATATATGAGGGATTTGTGTTCTCTAAGCTCAATTTGAGTAATTATGCTTTATATGATGTTGAATTTTGGTGATTTGGCTTAGGTAATTTTAATTTGGAGGAAAGAAGGAAGGAATGAAGAAATTGATGCTTTGGACAAGTTTCTAGCAAGGATATGAAGTGGGTCATATGTTTATATTTTAAATTATAAGTTATGTATTGATTTTGAAAAATCAAGAAAGTCAAAGAAAAGGGTTTTCGAATTTTATTATTTTCGAATGATTTGAAAATTGTTACAAAGGGAAAATTTTATTGTTTTACATGATTTGATAAATTATTAAAATTTCTGAAATTTATTACGCTTGAAGGATTTGTTAATTATGAAAATTGATACATTTGTGCATTTATTATTTATGAACGAATTTGATAAATTATCA
>JANZLX010151531.1:0-16606 GCA_025531955.1 Erythroxylum orinocense
AAATATATAATAGGTTTTTTTAGTATTCCAGGTTCAGGTTTAAACCTAGAACCGCAAGTTAGAAACCTGAACCTGAATCTGAACCATGAACCTAATTTTTCAGGATCGGTTCGAACCGAACCTAAACTCGGGTTCGGTTAACCTTGTTTACAGGTTTGGTTCATGCGGTTCAGGTTCGGTTCACAGGTTCGCGGGTCTTTTTGAACACCCCTAGTCTCCGGATGATAGGATGAGCTCATTTTAAGCATGGTGCCCTGAAGGCGAAACAGTTCCTTCCAGAAATAACTCACAAATAAGGGGTCACGATCACTTATGATTGAAGCTGGGACTCCGTGTAAATGAATACTTTAGCCACACTTTTAGCGGTGTATGGGTGCTTCAAAAGAACAAAATGGCCATATTTAGACAATCTATCCACCACCACCAATATTGCTTCATAACCCTTAGATTTAGGAAGGCCTGTGATGAAATCCATCGAGATATCCTTCCAAATTTGATTTGGGATCGGTAAGGGTTGCAAAAGACCACATGGAGAAGTTGCTACATATTTTTGTCGCTTACAAGTATCACAAGACTGAACATAGTCTTGAATTGATTTCTTCATACCAATCCAATAAAGATTATGAGCAATCCTTCTATATGTGCGAAGAAAACCCAAATGGCCTCCCATAGGGGATGAGTGAAATTTTTGTAAAAGAGCAGGAATGAAAGTCGATTGGGCTGAAATTACTAACCTCTCCTTGTGCAATAGAACTCCTTGGTGCCACACAAACCCTTTCTTGGCAGCTGGATTTTGCTGCAATGCCTCAATAATTCTTCTAAGCATCGGATCCCTTTCCACCTCTTGCTGAATAATTTTACTGTCAGCCCACAATGGATATGAAATAATGCTCTCCAACTCACCCTCTTCATAAATTTTGGACAAAGCATTAGCCGCTTTATTTTCAGGTCCAGGCTTAGAGATGACCTCGAAATGATACCCTAATAACTTAGCCATCCAGCATTGTTGGTCCGTGGTGGAAACTCTTTGTTGAAGCAAATAACGGAGACTGTTTTGGTCCGAATAGACAACAAAGGGTCGGCCCAACAAGTAATGATGCCAATGATGCACTGCCAAAACCAAAGCCATCAATTCCTTCTCATAAGCAGACTTAGACAGATTACCTTCAAATAGAGCCTTGCTGAAATAAGCAATAGGTCTTCTGTTTTGCATCAACACCGCTCCAACCCCTTTGCTCGAAGCATCGCACTCTACCTCAAAGGTCTGAGAAAAATTTGGGAGTGCTAACACCGGGGATGTAGTGAGGGCCCTCTTCAAAGTGTTAAAAGACTCCCATGCTGCTGCGTTCCAATGAAACCCTTCTTTCTTTGTCAATTCAGTAAGAGGCTTAGCTATCTTTCCATAATCCATGATGAACTTGCGGTAGTACCCCATCAACCCGAGAAATCCTCTCAGCCCCTTTTACATTATAAGGCAGAGGCCAATTCACCACACAAGACACCTTGGTCGGATCAACTGCCACTCCATGCGCAGAAATTACATGACCCAGATAAGCTATTGATCGTCTCCCAAAACTACACTTCTGCTTATTAACGACAAAGTGATTAGCCATTAAATTCTCCAAGACACTCTCCAAGTGCAAATGATGAGTATCCCAGTTAGCACTATAAATGAGAATGTCATCAAAGAAAACCAATACGAACCGCCTAAGGAAGGGCTCGAAGATATAATTCATGGCTGACTGAAAGGTGGCTGGAGCGTTGGTTAATCCAAATGGCATCACGAGAAACTCATAATGCCCATCATGTGTGCGGAAAGCCGTCTTGTGAATATCCTCCTCCTTGACCCTAATCTGATGATATCCCGACTTGAGGTCCAACTTAGAAAAATACCCCGCTCCATTCAACTCATCTAATAGTTCATCCACTACCGGAATAAGGTACTTGTCCGGAATAGTGACCCGATTGAGGGCCCTATAATCTACACACATTCTCCAAGAAGCATCCTTCTTCTTAACTAAAATCACCGGACTGGAATAGGTACTTGAACTAGGTCGGATGATACCCATTTGTAACATCTGGTGCACTTACTTTTCAATCTGATCCTTGTGATGATGAGGATACTTATAGGGTCGCACACTAATTGGCCCTTGTCCCGGCTGTAACATAATAGCATATACGTGATTCCTCTTGGGAGGCAGCCCTTGCACCTCTACAAAACCCCCTGGAAACGTATCCAAAACTTGAGTCAGCCCTCTATTCTCACTGTGGGAAAGTTGCATCTGCTGTTTTGCCTTGATTGACCCTCCTTCCTCCGAAGGAAACTCATCCTTTAGTATAGCCAAGAGACCCTGTAGACTCACTGAATCTTCAGCATTCCTACCTTCACTTCGTGGGGAAGTCTGAAGCCCCATATTCCCTTGTAATTGAGCACTCTGTCCTTCATGTAAAAATTTTATAGTCATTTCCTTCTAGTCCACCACCACCTTCCCCAACGTTTGTAACCAGGCAATCCCTAAAATCACGTCCATTCCCCCAAGATCTAAGACATATGCATCAATCTTCCATTCTAAGTCACCCACCTGAATCGGAATTGCCAAGCACTGGCCTTGAATGGTCACACGATGTCCATCTCCCAGTCGAATTCCCACAGCATTGTTGTTCCCCACTGCCAGTCCCAATCCATCAATCAACTCCGGCGAAATGAAATTATGGCTGGCGCCACTGTCAACCAAAATGACGATGGGTACTCCCCGTAGTTGACCCATCAAACGCATGGTTTTATGTTCCTGTACGCCTGCTCCGTTCACTCCAAACACGCCCATCGCCCGACATTCCAAGGCGATATCTGTCTCTTCCTCAGTGTCAATCTCCAACGCAACTATCTCCCCATTCTCATCCAAGGTCTCGTTGTCATCCAGAATCAGTAGTCGCAATTGTTTTTCAGCACATAGATGAAGAGGATGAAACCTCTCTCCACACCGGAAACACAAGCCTTTAGCTTTGCGATCCATTAGCTCATGGTAGGACAGATGACGCAGACCCTTATTCTTTTCTGTCTGTCCTTGCCGATCACCATCTGGCCTTCTGGTGAGTGTCGCAAGTAGAGGGGTCGCTATTCTGGGCGGTGCATGTGATTCAGCTGGCACCCCCGTCATTTCCCGATGTCTCACAACCCCTGTTCCGTTCCCAAATCGCCCACGACCCGTCGGGTTTGGACCCTCCATCTCACGGTGATGGGTCGGCCCGACCCGAGAGCTCCACCTCATATTCTGTCCACGAGGTGGATGCCAGGTGCGCATGCGAGTCCCAGTCACGTCTCCTTCCTCCAGTTCGCCGTTCACCTCCTCTTCTACCGCCCTCGCAATCTTCATCATCTGATATTGATTCAAAGGTCCAAACGTTCTCACCCTCCTTCGAATATCAGCCCTTAACCCACTCATAAAATACCCCATAAACTGCTCCTTCGGTAGATGCCCCACCTGCGATGAAATAAACTTAAACATTTCAATATACTCCTCCATTGAATCTGTCTGCTTCAAGTCCGACAATTCTTCAAAAGGGTTCTCAAATCTTCGCCCTCCATAACGATCTATTAGAGCTCTTTTGAACTTCTCCCAGTCTAGCCCCTGCTCTGTTTCCTGAAGAAGGTTAAACCAATGTATGGTGGAACCTTCCATGCTCAATAAAGCCAACTTCATCTTGATCGGTTCAGATGTATTGTGCACCTCAAAATACACTTCCGCCCGAGTAATCCACCTTACGGGATCAGACCCAACAAACATAGGTAATTCCACTTTACGAATTGACATCCGATACTCTTCCATGGTGTCGTAGGAGTGCTCCATCGGGTTGGACTGCCCCGGACGTGCATTCCTCTCGTCTGCTATGTGATGTCCCCTTCCAGAATCGACACCACTTCCTTGGCCCTCCTCCGGCCTCTTGCCCATTATCTTACTCATCTCCAACAACAAGCTTCGCTGCAGTTCTCCCATTGCCATCCGCATGGAAGGCTGGATTTCTTGCACCCCAGCCTCCAAATGTGCCATATGGGATTCTAACACGTCCACCCTATCGGACATCTTAGGTGACATCCAGGTAAGTTGCAATTCTTTCTCTACTCTCCGCAATAATAGTTGATCCTCTCTCCTGGAATTGGAAAATTCGGCAGGTCGGACCAATGTTAGAAAACTCTAGCTTAAAAGGCTAGAGATCCGTATATTATTGATAATAAACCAGTGATAACACTGCTATTACAAGCAAACCAGATGATCACTCACTCAACTAGAGCAGGCACTGCTCCTCAGAGAAAGAATAGCTTCTTTCACTGCCTCAATACACTCCTATCTTCCAGAATGCCTCCCTCTCTCTCTCTCCCCCTCCTTTTTGTTGTCTAGTTGCCCCTGGTACATTCGGTTATTCCCCTATGCCACCTCAGCCCCCTTTGTTCTAACTAACTCTGACATCATTCCCTGCATTCCCTTCTTTCATCCTACGTGAATACACTCTCCATATCCTAGGCCTAATGTTATTATTGTCATTAGCCCTAACATATTCCCTTTACAGTTATATGTTCTTGTTTAAAGATTGAAGTTTGAGAACCAATTGAAAAAATTCATCAAAATAGTTAGATTTGACTGTGGAGGATAATATCATAACAAACATGTTGTTTCCAGACTTTAAAAAGTTTGTTTGCCAAATATTTGGAATAAGATGGAATAGTGAAGTAATTCACTATGTCGAGTAGTTCTGGGCAAAATGGTAGGTTACCGAAAGGCATAACTGCACCTTAAAGGACTTGAAGAAGTCGATGCAGAACAAGGTTATTTTACTTGATTATCCAGAAGTTTGGAAACTCAGCCTTGCACATATTTGTGTATGTGGCTGCCCTACTGAGGTAGTATAATCTTTATAAAGAAAGATTGTATGTTCGTTTCGCTCATTGCTATTTAGTAAGATATCTCGACCATTTTAAGACTACAACTTTTACTGTAAAGAAAGTGAGACCACAATAGTAGAATCACAAATAGCTAAGTTTCTAGAATACAACGTCTATGATGATGGTGGGTTCTTTGACTCTTCAGATGATAGTAAGGCAGATACTACAGTTATTATGTGCATGCTACTCATACAGTTAGATCTGGTCGATATAGGTCTCTGTACCGTATATGTACAGAAACAAGAGCACATATCTGTAATACAGAGATTCCTGAGGGTACAACACACGACGGTGTTTTGTGAACCAAAACAACAAAGAAGGACAGTAGCAAACACTACTGACACATCGTCATCGTCATCTCAGATGAAGTACGGCAAGTTACAGAATTTAAGAAGGTCCACAATACGCGTAGCCCTATCTTTATTTAACAAAGAGGCTGTTAGATATATGTTAAATATATCTATTTTATTTATTTTGGCATATTTCTTTAAATTGGACATAAAGATCATGTGGATTTGAAGTCTATCTATTTAGTACATATCTCCTTATTATGATATAAGTCCTTGTTATGAATGAAGTCTAGGTGTTCACGTATTTTGAAAAACAAACCTAGAAGTAGTTTGCGGTTAGAAGGGGCTGAGCTGGCAATTTTGAGTAGTTTACGTGAAAGGGTGTGGAGTGCTTTTGGGCTGCGCATATGTTCTGATTTTCTGGAAAAAAACTGCGGCAAAATTGTCCAATTGACTGTTGCTTTTGTTCTAATTATTCTCCCTTGATTGAGTTGATTTTCGTGAGGCGTTTTGCAGCAGTATAGTCACATTATTTTTATCTCCAACAAGTAATCCAAGGGTGATGTGCAGTTGTTGTTTTTGCTGGGTGATTTAGGTTAATTGATGTTTGCAGCACAGAGGAGGCTTCGTCATAGATTGATACGTATATTGTCGGTGCTGCTACTTGGCCTTTTCGGTGAAGATTTTCATATCTGAAATTGTTGCTTTCTTGTTTTATTTGTTTTTGTTTTTGAATGGAAATAATTAGGAAAATCCTCTGAAGAGGTTAACACGAGTCGGTCGTGTTATTGGGTGTGAAATTCTTTCACGGGAAGTAAGGTTGAGTGATAGTGTCAAGAGTTGAGTGGGTCGGCTCAGTAAAGCCTTGGGTAATTTTATTGTACTTTCGTGAAAGTGATTAAGCTAGGTGAGAGCCCTGCAGACATAGACAAGGTGTGCCGAACTGCGTTACCAAATTTTCTGGTGTTGATTTATTTTTGGTTCTTTTAATTTTTCTGATTTTTTGTTTGCCAGAAATGAATCAGAAAGTTCGCGAAATTAACCCCCTTTGATTTTTCAGTATGTATATATATATATATAATGTTTTTTCTTTTTTTATGTGGCCATGCTTTTCATTTCTTCGTACAACACTCAAAGTTTTTCTACGAACACTTAACCATATCTCCTTCCATAGCGATATACACATGCATTTTCTTCCTATATCATCTCTTCTTTGTTCTTTTGTTGTTATTACTTCTAGAAGATAGCTCCTACTCCACTCTTTAGAGTGCACCGAAGCTGGTGGAGAAGACGTTAACCTTGGGGTCGGATCCCGTTGTACTATTGGGATCCCGTTGTATGTTAGCCCAAGTTTAGGTGATGTGAGCAGTACATATTTGATGGACTCATCTACGTGATTGTGGGAGGCTAGCCACCCTTTTATAAGAGTATTTGGGCTATCTCTCTAGAGCAATCATGAGACCAAAAATTTGTCTCTGATTTTTCAGACCCAAGGTTCAAGACTTAGTTCACCTGGTTATTCGCCTATTTTTCTCCTAAACTATTACAGTTGGTTTCTTAAAGTTTTAAACCAAGTGGGGGATTATTAGTGTCGTTGTTCCAAAACCTGTTTAATATGTTTTAATAATTTTTTGTTACCAATAACGTTTATAACGCTATTACTGCCATTAACATGCAACGTTCATAATTTTAATACACTTTAATATGTCTTTATTTCATGGTTAACCTATAAAGCTATCCTATATATATATATATACCGTTTAACACACAAAGTTTTTTTACAGACACTTAATCATATCTCCTTCCACAGCAATATACACATACATCTTCTTCCTATATCATCTCTTCTGTGTTCTTTTGTTGTTATTACTTTACTTCTCGAAGGTCATTCCTACTCCGCTCTTTGGAGTGCACCGATGCTAGTGGAGAAGACGTTAACCCTGGGGTCGGATACCGTTATATTGTTGGGATCCCGTTGTACGTTAACCCAAGTTTGGGTGATGTGAGTAGTACACATTTGATGGACTCACTTACGTGATTGGGGGGGGGGGGGGGAGCTAGTCACCCTTTTATAAGAATATTTGGGCTATCTCTCTAAAGCAATCATGGGACCAAGACATTTTAAGACTGTTTATTTTTCTAGCTAGTTTTGCCTCTAATTTTTCAAACACTAGGTTCAGGACCTAATTCACCTGGTTGTTCGCCTATTTTTCTCCTAAACTATTACAGTTGGTTGCTTAAGTTTTAGACCAAGTGAAGGATTGTTAGAGTCGTTATTCAAACCTATTTAATATGTTTTAATAATTTTCTGTTACCAATAACTTTTATAATGTTATTACCGCCATTAACATGCAACGTTCATAATTTTAATATATTTTAATATGTCTTTATTTCATGATTAACGTATAAAGCTATCCCATATATATATATACACGACTCACGATTATGTTTTTTTGTGTGGTCATGCTTCTCATTTCTCCATACAACACAAAGTTTTTCTACAGACACTTAACATATCTAATTCCACACCAATATACACATGCATCTTCTTCCTATATCATCTCTTCTATGTTCTTTTGTCATTATTACTTTTCAGAGATAGTTCCTACTTTGCTCTTTGGAGTGCACCGAAGTTAATGGAGAAGATGTTAATCCTGGAGTCAAATCCCGTTGTACTGTTGCATCATAGAGGGGGAATTTCCTACTTAAGACAATATTTCCCTTGCATTTTCAGATAAACTATTCCGATTTAATTATATCTGCCATTTTTGCTTACATAGTGTTTAATGAAGAACTTTGTATATCACAGATTTTTATAGATCATTATCTTAATAGATTAAAGAAAAGGTTCAGCACCATGAATTCTAACATCATCCAATATGCAATCTACCAAAAAAGTTATTTTTCACACGTTCAGAAATCCATCTCTATATTGCATGCTAAATTGTGGCTGTAGACAACGATGGAGACCACCCACTGGGCCCCCTAAGATTTTAAAAGATTTTTTATTTTTAATATATAAATATATGCAGATGAATCATAAAGAAACGTAGATAGCATATTAATATATATATATATATATATTAATATGCTATCTACGTTTCTTTATGATTCATCTGCATATATTTATATATTAAAAATAAAAAATCTTTTAAAATCTTAGGGGGCCCAGTGGGTGGTCTCCATCGTTGTCTACAGCCACAATTTAGCATGCAATATAGAGATGGATTTCTGAACGTGTGAAAAATAACTTTTTTGGTAGATTGCATATTGGATGATGTTAGAATTCATGGTGCTGAACCTTTTCTTTAATCTATTAAGATAATGATCTATAAAAATCTGTGATATACAAAGTTCTTCATTAAACACTATGTAAGCAAAAATGGCAGATATAATTAAATCGGAATAGTTTATCTGAAAATGCAAGGGAAATATTGTCTTAAGTAGGAAATTCCCCCTCTATGATGCAACAGTACAACGGGATTTGACTCCAGGATTAACATCTTCTCCATTAACTTCGGTGCACTCCAAAGAGCAAAGTAGGAACTATCTCTGAAAAGTAATAATGACAAAAGAACATAGAAGAGATGATATAGGAAGAAGATGCATGTGTATATTGGTGTGGAATTAGATATGTTAAGTGTCTGTAGAAAAACTTTGTGTTGTATGGAGAAATGAGAAGCATGACCACACAAAAAAACATAATCGTGAGTCGTGTATATATATATATGGGATAGCTTTATACGTTAATCATGAAATAAAGACATATTAAAATATATTAAAATTATGAACGTTGCATGTTAATGGCGGTAATAACATTATAAAAGTTATTGGTAACAGAAAATTATTAAAACATATTAAATAGGTTTGAATAACGACTCTAACAATCCTTCACTTGGTCTAAAACTTAAGCAACCAACTGTAATAGTTTAGGAGAAAAATAGGCGAACAACCAGGTGAATTAGGTCCTGAACCTAGTGTTTGAAAAATTAGAGGCAAAACTAGCTAGAAAAATAAACAGTCTTAAAATGTCTTGGTCCCATGATTGCTTTAGAGAGATAGCCCAAATATTCTTATAAAAGGGTGACTAGCTCCCCCCCCCCCCCCCAATCACGTAAGTGAGTCCATCAAATGTGTACTACTCACATCACCCAAACTTGGGTTAACGTACAACGGGATCCCAACAATATAACGGTATCCGACCCCAGGGTTAACGTCTTCTCCACTAGCATCGGTGCACTCCAAAGAGCGGAGTAGGAATGACCTTCGAGAAGTAAAGTAATAACAACAAAAGAACACAGAAGAGATGATATAGGAAGAAGATGTATGTGTATATTGCTGTGGAAGGAGATATGATTAAGTGTCTGTAAAAAAACTTTGTGTGTTAAACGGTATATATATATATATAGGATAGCTTTATAGGTTAACCATGAAATAAAGACATATTAAAGTGTATTAAAATTATGAACGTTGCATGTTAATGGCAGTAATAGCGTTATAAACGTTATTGGTAACAAAAAATTATTAAAACATATTAAACAGGTTTTGGAACAACGACACTAATAATCCCCCACTTGGTTTAAAACTTTAAGAAACCAACTGTAATAGTTTAGGAGAAAAATAGGCGAATAACCAGGTGAACTAAGTCTTGAACCTTGGGTCTGAAAAATCAGAGACAAATTTTTGGTCTCATGATTGCTCTAGAGAGATAGCCCAAATACTCTTATAAAAGGGTGGCTAGCCTCCCACAATCACGTAGATGAGTCCATCAAATATGTACTGCTCACATCACCTAAACTTGGGCTAACATACAACGGGATCCCAATAGTACAACGGGATCCGACCCCAAGGTTAACGTCTTCTCCACCAGCTTCGGTGCACTCTAAAGAGTGGAGTAGGAGCTATCTTCTAGAAGTAATAACAACAAAAGAACAAAGAAGAGATGATATAGGAAGAAAATGCATGTGTATATCGCTATGGAAGGAGATATGGTTAAGTGTTCGTAGAAAAACTTTGAGTGTTGTACGAAGAAATGAAAAGCATGGCCACATAAAAAAAGAAAAAACATTATATATATATATATACATACTGAAAAATCAAAGGGGGTTAATTTCGCGAACTTTCTGATTCATTTCTGGCAAACAAAAAATCAGAAAAATTAAAAGAACCAAAAATAAATCAACACCAGAAAATTTGGTAACGCAGTTCGGCACACCTTGTCTATGTCTGCAGGGCTCTCACCTAGCTTAATCACTTTCACGAAAGTACAATAAAATTACCCAAGGCTTTACTGAGCCGACCCACTCAACTCTTGACACTATCACTCAACCTTACTTCCCGTGAAAGAATTTCACACCCAATAACACGACCGACTCGTGTTAACCTCTTCAGAGGATTTTCCTAATTATTTCCATTCAAAAACAAAAACAAATAAAACAAGAAAGCAACAATTTCAGATATGAAAATCTTCACCGAAAAGGCCAAGTAGCAGCACCGACAATATACGTATCAATCTATGACGAAGCCTCCTCTGTGCTGCAAACATCAATTAACCTAAATCACCCAGCAAAAACAACAACTGCACATCACCCTTGGATTACTTGTTGGAGATAAAAATAATGTGACTATACTGCTGCAAAACGCCTCACGAAAATCAACTCAATCAAGGGAGAATAATTAGAACAAAAGCAACAGTCAATTGGACAATTTTGCCGCAGTTTTTTTCCAGAAAATCAGAACATATGCGCAGCCCAAAAGCACTCCACACCCTTTCACGTAAACTACTCAAAATTGCCAGCTCAGCCCCTTCTAACCGCAAACTACTTCTAGGTTTGTTTTTCAAAATACGTGAACACCTAGACTTCATTCATAACAAGGACTTATATCATAATAAGGAGATATGTACTAAATAGATAGACTTCAAATCCACATGATCTTTATGTCCAATTTAAAGAAATATGCCAAAATAAATAAAATAGATATATTTAACATATATCTAACAGCCTCTTTGTTAAATAAAGATAGGGCTACGCGTATTGTGGACCTTCTTAAATTCTGTAACTTGCCGTACTTCATCTGAGATGACGATGACGATGTGTCAGTAGTGTTTGCTACTGTCCTTCTTTGTTGTTTTGGTTCACAAAACACCGTCGTGTGTTGTACCCTCAGGAATCTCTGTATTACAGATATGTGCTCTTGTTTCTGTACATATACGGTACAGAGACCTATATCGACCAGATCTAACTGTATGAGTAGCATGCACATAATAACTGTAGTATCTGCCTTACTATCATCTGAAGAGTCAAAGAACCCACCATCATCATAGACGTTGTATTCTAGAAACTTAGCTATTTGTGATTCTACTATTGTGGTCTCACTTTCTTTACAGTAAAAGTTGTAGTCTTAAAATGGTCGAGATATCTTACTAAATAGCAATGAGCGAAACGAACATACAATCTTTCTTTATAAAGATTATACTACCTCAGTAGGGCAGCCACATACACAAATATGTGCAAGGCTGAGTTTCCAAACTTCTGGATAATCAAGTAAAATAACCTTGTTCTGCATCGACTTCTTCAAGTCCTTTAAGGTGCAGTTATGCCTTTCGGTAACCTACCATTTTGCCCAGAACTACTCGACATAGTGAATTACTTCACTATTCCATCTTATTCCAAATATTTGGCAAACAAACTTTTTAAAGTCTGGAAACAACATGTTTGTTATGATATTATCCTCCACAGTCAAATCTAACTATTTTGATGAATTTTTTCAATTGGTTCTCAAACTTCAATCTTTAAACAAGAACATATAACTGTAAAGGGAATATGTTAGGGCTAATGACAATAATAACATTAGGCCTAGGATATGGAGAGTGTATTCACGTAGGATGAAAGAAGGGAATGCAGGGAATGATGTCAGAGTTAGTTAGAACAAAGGGGGCTGAGGTGGCATAGGGGAATAACCGAATGTACCAGGGGCAACTAGACAACAAAAAGGAGGGGGAGAGAGAGAGAGGGAGGCATTCTGGAAGATAGGAGTGTATTGAGGCAGTGAAAGAAGCTATTCTTTCTCTGAGGAGCAGTGCCTGCTCTAGTTGAGTGAGTGATCATCTGGTTTGCTTGTAATAGCAGTGTTATCACTGGTTTATTATCAATAATATACGGATCTCTAGCCTTTTAAGCTAGAGTTTTCTAACATTGGTCCGACCTGCCGAATTTTCCAATTCCAGGAGAGAGGATCAACTATTATTGCGGAGAGTAGAGAAAGAATTGCAACTTACCTGGATGTCACCTAAGATGTCCGATAGGGTGGACGTGTTAGAATCCCATATGGCACATTTGGAGGCTGGGGTGCAAGAAATCCAGCCTTCCATGCGGATGGCAATGGGAGAACTGCAGCGAAGCTTGTTGTTGGAGATGAGTAAGATAATGGGCAAGAGGCCGGAGGAGGGCCAAGGAAGTGGTGTCGATTCTGGAAGGGGACATCACATAGCAGACGAGAGGAATGCACGTCCGGGGCAGTCCAACCCGATGGAGCACTCCTACGACACCATGGAAGAGTATCGGATGTCAATTCGTAAAGTGGAATTACCTATGTTTGTTGGGTCTGATCCCGTAAGGTGGATTACTCGGGCGGAAGTGTATTTTGAGGTGCACAATACATCTGAACCGATCAAGATGAAGTTGGCTTTATTGAGCATGGAAGGTTCCACCATACATTGGTTTAACCTTCTTCAGGAAACAGAGCAGGGGCTAGACTGGGAGAAGTTCAAAAGAGCTCTAATAGATCGTTATGGAGGGCGAAGATTTGAGAACCCTTTTGAAGAATTGTCGGACTTGAAGCAGACAGATTCAATGGAGGAGTATATTGAAATGTTTAAGTTTATTTCATCGCAGGTGGGGCATCTACCGAAGGAGCAGTTTATGGGGTATTTTATGAGTGGGTTAAGGGCTGATATTCGAAGGAGGGTGAGAACGTTTGGACCTTTGAATCAATATCAGATGATGAAGATTGCGAGGGCGGTAGAAGAGGAGGTGAACGGCGAACTGGAGGAAGGAGACGTGACTGGGACTCGCATGCGCACCTGGCATCCACCTCGTGGACAGAATATGAGGTGGAGCTCTCGGGTCGGGCCGACCCATCACCGTGAGATGGAGGGTCCAAACCCGACGGGTCGTGGGCGATTTGGGAACGGAACAGGGGTTGTGAGACATCGGGAAATGACGGGGGTGCCAGCTGAATCACATGCACCGCCCAGAATAGCGACCCCTCTACTTGCGACACTCACCAGAAGGCCAGATGGTGATCGGCAAGGACAGACAGAAAAGAATAAGGGTCTGCGTCATCTGTCCTACCATGAGCTAATGGATCGCAAAGCTAAAGGCTTGTGTTTCCGGTGTGGAGAGAGGTTTCATCCTCTTCATCTATGTGCTGAAAAACAATTGCGACTACTGATTCTGGATGACAACGAGACCTTGGATGAGAATGGGGAGATAGTTGCGTTGGAGATTGACACTGAGGAAGAGACAGATATCGCCTTGGAATGTCGGGCGATGGGCGTGTTTGGAGTGAACGGAGCAGGCGTACAGGAACATAAAACCATGCGTTTGATGGGTCAACTACGGGGAGTACCCATCGTCATTTTGGTTGACAGTGGCGCCAGCCATAATTTCATTTCGCCGGAGTTGATTGATGGATTGGGACTGGCAGTGGGGAACAACAATGCTGTGGGAATTCGACTGGGAGATGGACATCGTGTGACCATTCAAGGCCAGTGCTTGGCAATTCCGATTCAGGTGGGTGACTTAGAATGGAAGATTGATGCATATGTCTTAGATCTTGGGGGAATGGACGTGATTTTAGGGATTGCCTGGTTACAAACGTTGGGGAAGGTGGTGGTGGACTAGAAGGAAATGACTATAAAATTTTTACATGAAGGACAGAGTGCTCAATTACAAGGGAATATGGGGCTTCAGACTTCCCCACGAAGTGAAGGTAGGAATGCTGAAGATTCAGTGAGTCTACAGGGTCTCTTGGCTATACTAAAGGATGAGTTTCCTTCGGAGGAAGGAGGGTCAATCAAGGCAAAACAGCAGATGCAACTTTCCCACAGTGAGAATAGAGGGCTGACTCAAGTTTTGGATACGTTTCCAGGGGGTTTTGTAGAGGTGCAAGGGCTGCCTCCCAAGAGGAATCACGTATATGCTATTATGTTACAGCCGGGACAAGGGCCAATTAGTGTGCGACCCTATAAGTATCCTCATCATCACAAGGATCAGATTGAAAAGTAAGTGCACCAGATGTTACAAATGGGTATCATCCGACCTAGTTCAAGTACCTATTCCAGTCCGGTGATTTTAGTTAAGAAGAAGGATGCTTCTTGGAGAATGTGTGTAGATTATAGGGCCCTCAATCGGGTCACTATTCCGGACAAGTACCTTATTCCGGTAGTGGATGAACTATTAGATGAGTTGAATGGAGCGGGGTATTTTTCTAAGTTGGACCTCAAGTCGGGATATCATCAGATTAGGGTCAAGGAGGAGGATATTCACAAGACGGCTTTCCGCACACATGATGGGCATTATGAGTTTCTCGTGATGCCATTTGGATTAACCAACGCTCCAGCCACCTTTCAGTCAGCCATGAATTATATCTTCGAGCCCTTCCTTAGGCGGTTCGTATTGGTTTTCTTTGATGACATTCTCATTTATAGTGCTAACTGGGATACTCATCATTTGCACTTGGAGAGTGTCTTGGAGAATTTAATGGCTAATCACTTTGTCGTTAATAAGCAGAAGTGTAGTTTTGGGAGACGATCAATAGCTTATCTGGGTCATGTAATTTCTGCGCATGGAGTGGCAGTTGATCCGACCAAGGTGTCTTGTGTGGTGAATTGGCCTCTGCCTTATAATGTAAAAGGGGCTGAGAGGATTTCTCGGGTTGATGGGGTACTACCGCAAGTTCATCATGGATTATGGAAAGATAGCTAAGCCTCTTACTGAATTGACAAAGAAAGAAGGGTTTCATTGGAACGCAGCAGCATGGGAGTCTTTTAACACTTTGAAGAGGGCCCTCACTACATCCCCGGTGTTAGCACTCCCAAATTTTTCTCAGACCTTTGAGGTAGAGTGCGATGCTTCGAGCAAAGGGGTTGGAGCGGTGTTGATGCAAAACAGAAGACCTATTGCTTATTTCAGCAAGGCTCTATTTGAAGGTAATCTGTCTAAGT
This sequence comes from Erythroxylum orinocense, assembly GCA_025531955.1. Classification (NCBI taxonomy): domain Eukaryota; kingdom Viridiplantae; phylum Streptophyta; class Magnoliopsida; order Malpighiales; family Erythroxylaceae; genus Erythroxylum; species Erythroxylum orinocense. The sequence goes on from JANZLX010151531.1 coordinate 15,458, forward strand.
CTGCTTATGAGAAGGAATTGATGGCTTTGGTTTTGGCAGTGCATCATTGGCATCATTACTTGTTGGGCCGACCCTTTGTTGTCTATTCGGACCAAAACAGTCTCCGTTATTTGCTTCAACAAAGAGTTTCCACCACGGACCAACAATGCTGGATGGCTAAGTTATTAGGGTATCATTTCGAGGTCATCTCTAAGCCTGGACCTGAAAATAAAGCGGCTAATGCTTTGTCCAAAATTTATGAAGAGGGTGAGTTGGAGAGCATTATTTCATATCCATTGTGGGCTGACAGTAAAATTATTCAGCAAGAGGTGGAAAGGGATCCGATGCTTAGAAGAATTATTGAGGCATTGCAGCAAAATCCAGCTGCCAAGAAAGGGTTTGTGTGGCACCAAGGAGTTCTATTGCACAAGGAGAGGTTAGTAATTTCAGCCCAATCGACTTTCATTCCTGCTCTTTTACAAAAATTTCACTCATCCCCTATGGGAGGCCATTTGGGTTTTCTTCGCACATATAGAAGGATTGCTCATAATCTTTATTGGATTGGTATGAAGAAATCAATTCAAGACTATGTTCAGTCTTGTGATACTTGTAAGCGACAAAAATATGTAGCAACTTCTCCATGTGGTCTTTTGCAACCCTTACCGATCCCAAATCAAATTTGGAAGGATATCTCGATGGATTTCATCACAGGCCTTCCTAAATCTAAGGGTTATGAAGCAATATTGGTGGTGGTGGATAGATTGTCTAAATATGGCCATTTTGTTCTTTTGAAGCACCCATACACCGCTAAAAGTGTGGCTAAAGTATTCATTTACACGGAGTCCCAGCTTCAATCATAAGTGATCGTGACCCCTTATTTGTGAGTTATTTCTGGAAGGAACTGTTTCGCCTTCAGGGCACCATGCTTAAAATGAGCTCATCCTATCATCCGGAGACTAGGGGTGTTCAAAAAGACCCGCGAACCTGTGAACCGAACCTGAACCGCATGAACCAAACCTGTAAACAAGGTTAACCGAACCCGAGTTTAGGTTCGGTTCGAACCGATCCTGAAAAATTAGGTTCATGGTTCAGATTCAGGTTCAGGTTTCTAACTTGCGGTTCTAGGTTTAAACCTGAACCTGGAATACTAAAAAAACCTATTATATATTT
>JANZLX010151664.1:0-16568 GCA_025531955.1 Erythroxylum orinocense
TATAATTTTAAAATTGCCCCTCCTTATTATACAATTTAAATATTTACTGATAATTTCATTAGTCAAAATTTTATAATGTAATTACAAAGTTTTTAATCTTCCTTTATATATTTTTACATTTTCAATTAAATTCGCAGGGCATTATTACTGCGCATTTGCGTAGTATTATTCTGCTAGTACCGTATAATCAATCGGTTGATTATAATTTCATAACATAATTATTTAAAAGAATATTTTATCTTATATCTTATGTATATTCATTTAATTAAATATGTGTAAAATAAAGTTATGTATAAATGTACATTACAAATGAAATTATGATAAGATTATAATTATAATTATAAGATTCATATTATACTCTATATTATCTCTAAATTATTCTTAATCATTATTTTATTAAGACAAGACATTAGTAGAGCAGAAAAAATAGTACACATTATATTTCTTTCTTTTGAAAGAAGTAGTTGATTTCATAAAATAAAGTATGGAGATACTTAAATAAACATATCAGTACTTATTAAAAAAAGTTCATTAAACTGACCCGATTTATAAATTTTATTTTAAACATTACTTGTATATCTATAAAAAAAATCATTGTGATGACTATATAAATGATCTTTGACCTGAGATCTCCAAAGTTTCTCATGCAGGGATTGCTATGTTATGATATTATGTATGACCTATTATTATCAATGGTAGATTATCAATTTATTTCTATTTTTCCAAACATAACTAGAAAAAGATTGCTAAGGATTTGTTAGGATTGGTCAGAAAGGAAGAGGGGGGAAGGGTTAAAAGATTTATCCGATGTGAGATAACAAATTATTCTAGGAACCCTAGATGCATTTGATAACTCTATCATTCGTTGAATTTGTTAGACTATATAATTTATTAAAAAAATTTATGACGACTACAATAGTTTTAATTTCCATCTCATAGAAAAACTTTATATTAGATATAATATAAACTATATAGAAGTAGTTGAGTGACCAATATAGAATTTATCACCTAAAATGATTAAGTAAATTGCTCTATTGTTCTACTTCAAAAATAGTTTTCTACTATCATCAATAGAATTAATTACTAATGGTGGAGAATTAATGTGATTAGACTCAAATAAAGTAAATATTAATTTCATGTTTAATTTTTATTAGAATATTATATGATGAAATTATTGAATTATACAAAAACATTATGCACGAAAAGGTTAATCAAAATTACTTTTACATTTATAATATTTAGGTAGTCATGATGCATCAATCTTGATCTATGAATATAAATTATTTTATTAGATAATTAAATACAAATTAAATAATTTTGATTTCTCTAATCCAAAATACAATTTAGGGTTATAATTTATATCTATTACCAATATATTGAGAAACCTAATGGATCTATAGTTGATGAGAGAAAAGGTAATCTAATCAAGTTGAAATTAATTATAAATTAGAGAAATTTTGGTATTAATTATGTGATATTTAATAAATAAATACCAATATGAGATATTGAATCCCATTTGAGTTCAATTAATATTTAATAAAGATTTAATTATAATTTTAAGTTAATTTTTATTAAAATTAGAATTTCATTTTAATTAAATTATTAAAGGGTCAAAATCCTTATTATAAATAGGCATAGCCTATAAAGAAGATAGCACTTTTTGCCTACCCTTTTATACACTACTTGTAAAGTGCTCTTAACTAGTTCGTATAGATACCATTAGAGGTTGGATAAATGTCCAGTTATTGCAATGAACCAGTTTCAGAAACATTTGGATAGAAATTACAAAAAACAATATCAAGTTACAAAATAAAGTATAGCTCATATTTATGTTTTATTATGTTGATACATTAAGTAATTCATAAAATTTAAAGTGAACTTGACTTTCGAAAAATAAAAAATTCTTTTTATTACAATACGTGTAAAATCATATCTCGTCTAGATTTTTCAACACTTATGAAGATAAATTACGATACACATTACAATAATTGAAAGCAAATGATATAGTAAAAATCTATATAATAATATAATTTGGAGTTGGGAAAACATAAATTTTTTAAATACTAACATAACTTCAATAGCAATCGTCTTAGAGTATGTATGGTTCATATAATTTTACATGTGTTGATTTATGTTTTTAATAAGATTTTAAATTATAAAACATAATTATATTTTAAGATTTATTTAATCACAATTGTACTCATAATATTGACATTTTATTTAGATTTATTATCATAATTATGATCGTACATAGTTTCACTTCACACTAATGCTTTGCCATGTGAAGTTCAGTTTGTTTATAGCTTTTAGTTTCTATGCGATTATTATGACAATCTTTATTTACATGTACTTTTCGACGAATAAAGGAGTTCCTATTGAAGAGATGACAATTGCCTGAAAAAAAAAAGGCCCTCATTGGAAGAAGTTCTATAATGACGGTGAAGATTTTGGAGTTGAATTGCCTAAAAGAAACACCAAATCCAACATGCTTTCCTTTTCTATTTTAGTTATTTTTCCTTAGATATTTAATTGCTCTTACACTTGTTAATTATCATAATAGGATATTACATGGTGGTTCTCCTCTGTTTGTTGCGCTTAATGAGCTTAATTATAAATTTTTTCGTAATATTGAGGCTATGAAACTCATCAATCCTGTGTCTTGTAATTGCAATAAAGTCTCCTTACTTGATTCAGCAAAATGCACCCAAATATATGAACCAATGATCACGTTATGCAGGCTATCCATGTTGTGTAGAATAATTGAAACATATTGAATAACTAAGAAAGGAACCAATGCAATTTCTGTAAATATGGAAATTTTATTGCAAAAATATGAAGTACAATAGAGCACAACAATTTTGGAGGATTTACATGCATATATGTCCTACAAACCATGCAAAATATATTATAGCTAAGCCAAATTCAAAAAACAAAGGATTTGGATAATTGCATGTAACTGCCTATGTGCAAATAACTATCAATAATTGTCGAAGCTAATTCATTATGTCTTGGTTCGGATCAGTCACAAAATTTAGCTTATAGCTAACATCCCTAAGAGTGCATGCAAACCTCATGCTCACGTACGGTCACTGCATTATACCAATTAACCAACAAACCTGAATTTTTCCCAGTTTCCTCATATAAGGAATAGTCAATGTTCTTAATGTCTTTAAGTGGTCTAGTAAATGTTTTGTGGCTATATATTGTCAAATGGACAAAGGGGCCTCACAAACCTCCCCCACTAAAGAGGTTTTACGTCCTTATTAGGATGTCTTCCAAGTTTTTCATGATCTTGTCTTTAAATATATAAAGAAGAGTCCTTCTCCCAAGTTATTTCCATTACATCTTTGCTTTCCACTTCATAAGAAATTTAGTTCATCAATTCTTCTTTGTTGTCCCAATAGCTTATAATCAAGAATTTTTTCAAATCTCATCATCATATAGGACTTGCATGTTTAGAGGTGTATGCCTTTGTTTGCTCCTCTCTTATTCCTCATCATTATGATAAAACTTGTTCAAATAACTCAAATGGAACGTAGGGTGAACTTTCAACCTTTTAGGTAAGTTAAGTTGATAAGATATATTACCAACTTTCTTAATAACCTTGAATGGACCATCATATTTAAGAATCGAGGCCTTTGCATTCCATCTTTCCACTTATCTTCTTCCATATTTAAGGAGTAAGATTCAGTAGCACCTTATCACCCAAAACAAATTCTAAGGGATGCATATGCTGATTGGCATATTTCTCCATCCTACGCACAACTTTCTGAAGGATGTCTTTTTCTTTATCCAAAAGTCACCGCTTATCTCTCATAAAATTATAAGCAATATGAAACTTGCCTCTAAGCTACTATTTGGCTATCTCCAAAAGAGGCAAAGGATGATGCCTTAAGACTAGCTTAAAGAGACTTTTTCTAGTTATAAAAGATGGATAAAAACTATAAACAAACGTGAACTATCCAATAAATTCAACCAATTTTTATGACTTGCACTCACATAGTGTCTTAAGTAGTCTTTTAGCAGTGCATTAATCCTTTCAATTTGATCATCTACTTGAGGGTGATTAGTAATAGAAAACTTAAGTTTAGCCCCATCATATTGAACAATACTATCCCAAAATTACTAGTTGAATCATGGATCGCTATTACTCACAACATTTTTTGGAATGCCAAAATTTTTCACAACATTTCAGTAAAATAAATTAGTTGCTATCTCTATTGTATAAGAGGCTAGCTTAGCTAAGAAGATATCATACTTAGAAAATGATCAACTATAATCCAATACTGAGGCTTTTCCTTTTATCTTCAAAAATTCCACAACAAAATCCATAAAAATGGACATCCTTTTTTAAAAAAATATAAGGAGGAGTTGGAGTAATCTCACTTCCTTCTACCTCTCTAATTTATCTTGTTGACAAACTAAGTATATGTGGCAATAAGTTTCAACATCTTGCTACATTTGTGGCCATGTATATGCTCTAGATAAGAGTGTCATCATCCTATCTTTACCAGGATGTCCTGCCCATAGAGAATCATATGATTCCTTCATAAACTCTCTTCGCAATCCACTGAAACAAAGCATATATAATCTGCCTCCCTTTCTCGCGAAGACCCCATCTTCAAGCCAATATTGTTTAGTAACCTCATCATGTTCTTCTTGCACCAATCGAAAATATGTAGCATCTAGCTTCCCACAATATCAATTTATATCCATGAAATCTTCCTTAATTTTAAGCGCAACCATAGTTTCTTTTCAACTAGGTGCATCTGCTACTTGGTTACACCATCCAGGCTTATGTTCCCATATGAAATCATATTCAGTCAAGAATTCTTACCAACTAGCTTGCTTGCATAACAGCTTCTTCTACACCTTAAAGTAGGTGTTTTCCACATTATCTATTCTCACCATGAACTTAGGACCTAATAAGTAGACATGCCATACCCTTAAGCAGTGAACTACCGTAACCATTTCCTTCTCATTCAATTTTCTATTTTGAAAGGCCACAACATGTTTTTCTTGAACCAATAATCCCCTAGCTACCTTATCGAATGCATCAGTATAAACTTCAAAGGGAAACTTAAAGTTAGGCAATCGTAAAATTGGTTCTTAGGCTATCACCTTTTGAACTTCTCAAAAGCAACTACGCAATGATCTGACTAGTCTGATTTCCTTCCGTTTTTTAACAATTATATGAGTGGAGTCACCTTCTTTTATTATCCTTATGTGAACCGATGATAGTAGTTTGTTAAACTAAGTAAATATCATAACTTTTGGACTTTACTCAATGCTTACTAATCCGCAATTTCTTCCACCTTGCTAGGATCCATTCTCACTCTTTGGTTGCTTATCAAATGCCCCAAGAACTTGATTTTAGCTTTAGCAAACTCACATTTTCCATCTTGATGTATAATTTATGTCTTTCTCAAATGATCCAGAACTTATTGCAAATGAGAAATATACTTCACCAAGCTATTGTTGGAAACTACTATATCATTCAAGTAAACCACCAATCCAAATACTCATATAAAATGTCATTTATTAGATTGCAAAACATTATCGAAGCATTTGTCAAGCCATAAACCATAACAAAAAATTCTTAAGCATTATACCTTGTCACACAAGTGATTTCCATATGCAATTCTGACCTACTAATAACCAAATTGTAAATCTAACTTAAAGAATATTGATGCCTTACTTAATCTGTCCATCAGGTCTTGCACCAACAAAATTGGATATTTGTTCTTTATCATAACTTTGTTCAATTCACTATAATACACACACAATGATGATTAATTGCCCTTCTCAGTAGAAGTTTTTTTGGCAACTTTGAAGGCATTATGTCCTTGTAGTAATCCAATAATTCAGTAACAGTAAGAAGGACTTCTATGGTCAATCTTTCTTTCACTTCCACCATTATTACAGGAAAATTTTCCTCACCATGCTTAAGCCCTTTCTTTACAACCATAGATAAAATGAAGGAGGATTTATACTTGCCCTTTCATTCTTTATCTATCCACATTTGATATATTGAGGATCTAGTTCTCCTATGAACATAATCCCACCAAAATGTGGATAAATTGTAACCTTGTTTATATAAGAAAACAATTTCGAGAGTAATATCAAAATCATCCAAACGAATTACCATCATATTGGATTTTCTAGTACATCCATCTATTACCAAGAGGACATTATATGTCACTCTAACCATATCTTTAGTTTTGGCATTCATTGTCTTCAATCTATTGGTACTTTTGCTCACTTATAATCTGAATTTTGCAACCATCCGATCCATAATGAAGGTTTCATTAGCACCTATATCCACCATTGCAACCACAATCATCCCACTAATTTGTAACTGCAAATTCATCAATAAAGCATTTGTGTTGCTTTTCTCTTTCAGTATAATGTTCAGCAATTGGAGAGTATTAATAATGGTGGCAATTTCACCCTCTTGTTCATCTTAAGCCACCATTACATTGATTTTTCTTGCTTAGGACATCCCTTGCATAGTGAGGACCACTACAAATATAGCATCTAATACTTTTGTTTTTCTGCCCATTAGTAGAAGCACCATTATTTACATTAACTTTAGCCTTTCCCTGATCATTCTGGCCATATATTCCTTTATTATTCGAACTGTGCATCCAAATTTTGTTTCTCTTAATGGTTGAATTTCTCTTTGCGATTGGATGAATTGGAGGTTCCCCCTGCCTCCTTGACCTATCCATTATAGTAATTGCATTAGGCAAGTCTTGTACTCTAATCTCCTTAAGTCAATATGTGCCCAAGTTTGAAGACCAGATAGGAAATTGAAGATTTTATCTTCTTTAGAATTGTTTATGAAGTTTAACATCAAAGAACTAAAGGCTTTCATATACTTCCGAAAAGAACCATCCTGTTTTAGTTTTCATAAATTCTCCTATGCCAACTAAGAAGTGTTTTAGGGGAGAAATTGCTCTTTCAATTCATGCACAAAGGCTTCCATGTATTAATTATAGGGAATTTAGGATTTAAATCACTATAAAGTCATGCATGTCACCATAATTTTGCATCTCCAACCATATACATGTTTGTCAATTTGACCATATCACATTCCGACACTTGATAGCTTGTCCCAAATAAAATTTTTCAAAATCTTTACATCCCTCACACCATTAAAGTGCTTAGGTTCAGGGACTTGTAACCTTGTCCAAATGACACCACCATCCATGACCCCATGGTTCCTAACGAGAGCCAAGACACCTTTCTCTTATTTGCTTATACCAAAATTGCATCCATTCATTGATGCAATATATGGATTGCCCTATCATGTTGATCCAGCCATAAAAAAATCAATGTTTCATCATCTAGAATGGCCCCAATCCATCTGATGCCCACAAGTTATAGGATGAAATTTAATGCTATGAAACTCATCAATCTCGTGCCCTATAATTGCAATCAAGTCCTCTCACTTGATTTAGTAAAATATACCGAAATATGTTAACAAAAGAGCAAATTATGCAGGCAATCCAAGTTGTGAAGAATAATTGAACTATCTTGAATAATTAAGAAAGGAACCAACACAATTTTGGTAAATATGGGACTTTTATTTCAAAAATATTAACTACAATAGAGCATAACATGTCTGGAGGATTTAAATGCATATATATCTTGTAGACCATGTAAAATAACTACTATAAACAAGCCAAATTCAAAAGACAAGTTAAATGGACAGTTGCATTTAACTCCTTATGTCCAAATAACTATCTATGACCTTTTAGGCTGATTCATTATGTCTTGGTCTAGATTAGCCATGAAATTTAGCCTATAGCTAACATCCCCAAGAGTGAATGCAAGCTTCATGCTCATATTCAGCCACTGCACATTACCAATTAGCCAACAAAACCTGAAGTTGTCCCAATTTCCTCATCCTACGAATAGCCAATGTTCATAACGTGTTTAGGTGATCTAATAAGTGTTTTGTGGCTGTATATTATCATAGGGAGAAAGATACATAGTCCTTAATATGGAAGTTTGCTCTATGTTTTCACTCATAATTTTGGTTCATAGGCTTTTGTTTGAGAAAAATTTTCAGCTGACTATGCAAAGGACTGGCTTCTTCCAGATTGGGTTGTTGTCATCCAAAGTTGTATGTATTGTGAGAAACTTATCATGTTAAGCTATGAATGAGTTAAAGAAAATCCATTTAGACTGCTTGAAATTTGATTATCTTTTGGTTATTATTATTTAATATTATATCTACGGTTAAAAAGGGAACTTGGAACGACAAAGATTAGTCATTTCTCTATGCAAGCAAGATAATAAAAAGTTGAGTGGAGGAAACTGCAGCGTCTCTCTAAGATTAATCGAGACTTCAGGGCTAATGTTATATAAGACCAATTTCCTAAAACATTAATAATGTAATTATGTCATTAAATTAATTAAACTCTGAATGGAAACCAATATTGACAAGTAACCAAGATCTTTAGTTCCAATGTTCATAAGACTGTGCTAACATAAAAATGATAATATTATCTATAATTTTTCTTAACGTTTAGGTTGAAATTACATCTAGAAGTTATGTTGCCTAATCTACATAAGAATTCAAATTATATCTATCCATACTTTTCAAATTTGTACGATTTATTTTCTTATATCATAAATCTCGTCCAGAAGAATTGCAATTAAGAATATTCTCTTTCTTCTGTGAGTGTGTGTCAAAGTGCTAAATCAATTTTAAAGATGTTCATATCAATAAATAAACACTTAAAAATGAAGCTATTCATGTATCTCCTTGTTCCTATCCATTTGTTTAAAATTGCACATGGCTAGGAACACCTAAAGCTGTATGTGAAAACATATTTTATAATATTTTAATATAAAATACAATTTTAAATTTTAAATTTGTTTATTTAGAGATGAACAAGAATTTGATTATAAAATTTGAATAGTTTTAACAAACATAACCATGACTTTGATATTTTTATTTTGAATATAGTTTTATCAATATGTAGAGTTCGTAATGTTAGCTTAGGATTTATGTTTCACAATTTTGATAATAACTATATAATATTTAAAAATTTAAATTGGATTTATTTCCTTACATAGGCAACAATAAAATTCTTAAAAGGAAATAAAATCGTGAAATAGTTGCTTTCTTTCTTGCAAGAACCTTGTTTACAAACTTACCTTTTTAGAAATGGTTTCGTGACATCTGGAAGGGTCTTACTAATTCAGCCTTAACATAACATTCTTCTTAACGTCCAAATATCGAAGATTTCAGCATAGATAATATCGAAGCTTAAGCAATGACTAGTTAAAGAAAATTGTATGCTTAAGCAAGAACCATTGCAGTCGCGAGACACAAACACATACAGAAAATCAAGGAAACCAAAATTTTGATATACATTTATAGTATCAGTACTTTTTGAAAGTCATATCATTTTAAATCTCTTGTGTTTTAGAAAGTAAAATTCTTTTGAGGAAGTGATCATTGAAGTTCATATTGAGCAAATTACTTTGTCATTTATTGAGAGCTTGTGGAGGTTAGCAAAATACTACTACTGTGGAAGATTGAAGAACCTTGAAAAATATACACTTGTGAGCTTGAAGAGGCTCGTCAAATTACTACTTGGTTTTTATAGTGAAATACTTAAAGTTGGATAATTAGGGATTAGACGTGGACTTTATTTTAACCTGAACTAGTATAAATCTACTATGTCATTTTCCCTCTCTTCCTTACTTTTAAATTCCCGCATTATGAGTTTTCAAGAGGCTCCTTCAGTTTTTCAATAGGCTCCTTCTATTTTTATCGTAAAAGATTTCGTTTAAAAGTTAGCAGGAACCTATTGATTAAATAGACACTCCTTTCTATTTAAGCATTAACCAGCTCTTATCAATTAAAAACGACTCCTATCATTTAGAGTGTTAGCAGGCTCTTTTTGATTAATTGGCTCTTTTTTATTTGAGTGTTAACAAGACTCCTTTCAAAAGTTTATAGGGTCCTTTTAATTATAAATTTATTTTATTTAGAAGGATCATATCGATTTGAAAGTATTTTAAAATTTTTTATTACAGACAATTCACCCCCCCCCCCCTCCCCTTGCGTGTGTTTGCTTTATAATTTGGTATCAGAGCGAGATTTCATATTTATTATATTTTACAGTACGTGATAGACCATGGCAAACAATTTGAGAAGTCTTGAAGGACAATTTGTCTCAAAGCCTCCTTACTTCAATGGAAACATCTACTCATATTGGAAAGAGAGAATGACAATCTACCTCCAATCTATAGATATTGAAGTCTGGCGAGCCATCAGAGTTGGAGCTAAACTTCCCGCTACAGAAAACGTAAAAGTATGGTCTGATAATGACAGAAGAAATGCACAGATATATGCTAAAGCAAAACATTATCTAATCTATGCACTATCTCTAGAAGAATATGAGAAGATATTCTACTAATTTGCAGCAAAGGAAATGTGGGATAAACTACATGTCATCTTTGAAGGAACGAATAAGGTAAAGAAACATAGAATAAGCCTTTTAATGCATCAATACGAAGCTATTGGCATGAAACAAGGAGAAACCATATATGAATTCTTCAGATGGTTCAACAACATTATCACGACCTTAAAGAAATCAGGAAATATATATCCCAATGATGAGCTCATAACAAAGATTCTAAGATTACTACCAAAGGAATGGAAACCTAAGGTGATATCTCTAGAAACTGTAAATGATCTAGACATTATTTCACTCAACTGGCTACTAGGAAATCTGATGATCTATGAAACCGAGCTTAGGCGAGATGAAGGGTCTTCCTACATAACAGGAATGGCACTTAAAAGCAACTGATGAATCAAACAGTGATAAAAGTGACACTGAGTTGCAAATAGATGGAAATGAAGAGTTCAACTTTATGGTCAGAAAATATGTCCACTTCTATAAAAAGAAGTTGATGAAGAAAAGAGAAGGAAACAAGAAAGCTGGAGATAACAAGCTCCTATTAAAAGGCAGTAGCAACAATAGAAATATACAAAACAATTAAATCATATGCTATCACTGTAAGAATCCTAGACACACGAGACCTAAATGTCCTCTTTTTCAAAAGGACAAGTCAGAGAACAGAAAACCCAAAAAGTAAGCGATGACTACAACCTGATCAGATGAGGATTTTGAAAACTTTAAAGAAAAAGAATCAGAAGAAGTCAGCAACGTTTGCTTCATGGATGAATCAGGAGACGATGAAGTATATTATTTTGACTCTGATATTGAAGTTGATGAGTTGAAAAGTACATATCATAAATTATATGATCAGTACAAAAAGTTGACAGTGAAGTATTTCAAAGAAGTTGAAGAGTCCAACAACAATGATGCATCTATGAAGAGTAAGATTAAATCATTATAATCTATGATGAGAGTTTGGTGACTAAGAATATGTCTCTTGAAGTTGATTATAAGCAAAAGATCGCTGAAAAGGAAGCTTTGGAAGAAAGAGTAGCTTAGTTAGAAAATACTTTACTTGAGAATGACTTTGATAAAGCAAGACAACTAGAAGAAAAGGTTGTCGGCCTAGAACTTGAGAAAGAAAAATGTGTAGGAAAAATCTTATCTCTAGAAAAAGATATTTTTTAAAAAAAGTAAATTGAATAAATAAAGAAAGATTAGAGTACATGGCCATAAATAATACAAATTAGAAAAAAATCTACTACAAAAGTGGAAGGAAGAAAATGGGGAGCTAAGTAGCAACATAAAGCCTCAACCACTGAAAGCAAATAAAGTAAATTGAGAAGCAAACCCACAGCCCAGCAAACAGCAGAGGCCTCCCATACAAACGTCAGATACGTAACGCTGTGCGGAGATCAAAGCTGCAATAGAAGTGAAGGTTTTTGGGACATACAATCTTGCGAATATCAGATACTAACAAAGAGAGCAAGATATCTTGAGTCAAAGATTTGAGCTGAAAACGGCGAAGATTCCGTTCTCGCCAAAGCTCATAGATACAAACCCCCAAAACAATCATAAGAATAGGTCGTCTAGATGCTGGTTGAGAAGAAAGGCAAGTTGTAATAGCAACCAAATTTGAATCTGGAGGTGTCCAAGAGCATAGAGCAGGGATATATGTCCATAAAGTTTTGTTGAAGGGACAGGAAAAAATAGATGAGAGCATGATTCAATATGCAGAGAACACATGGGGCAAAATTGATCTATTTGCACATAAGGAAGACGATCCGCTGTGGAAAACTTGTTTTGAATGGCCAACCAGAAGATGAAGGAAATCCTCGGCGTTAAATTATGGCTCCAAACAATGGCAGCCCAAGGAACAATGGGTTTAAGGGTACGCAAATTAGCACAAATGAATTTGCTAGTCAGATTGAATATAGAAGTACCTTTCTAGAAGAAGACATCCGATTCTTGAGGAGAGGGGGGATAGGTAGGCTGAAGGTGGCAAAGACTTCGAGGAAAATGCCAAGAGTTCCCAACAATGAAGGACATCATCCGTGTTTTGAGGGGGAACAAAGGGAAAGCCCGAGAGAGGGACCCCTGGTGGAGTAGAGGGTCGCAATTGGACCAGTTATCATACCAGAGGAAAACCCTCTGTCCATCTTTAATTACACAGGAGGTCTCCTGGCGGATATCATCCCGAAACTTCAAAAGCTGATTAAGAAAGAAAGAATGTGAAGCTTACGATTGGATAGCCCAGATGCTTTTCCCTTTAAGAAAGTAAACATGGAGCCACTTGATCCACAAAGTTTTCTTATCCTCCAAAATCCACCAAAACCGCTTAAGAATCAAAGAACGGTTAGAAGTTTTAATAGAAAGAATATTCAAACCTCCTTCTTGCTTTGGATGGCAAATGTCAGCCCATTTCACCTTGGCTACACCAGGGTCGCCATTTGAATGACTCCACAAAAAGGTGCGAAATAGCTTTTCAATTTCCTTGATAATACTATGAGATAGGAAGATATGAGAACTCCAATACACATGCAAAGAATTAAGGAGTGATTTGATAAGCTGGAGCTTCCCCGCGTAGGAAAGTGACTTATTCACCCAAGACTTGATTCTTTTCTGTATCCTTTCTAAGAGGGGGTGACAATCTGCATAGTTAAGCCGCTTGGTCGTCACAGGGAGGCCAAGGTAAAGGAGAGGGGGATTTTGCATCTTTATGCCTGTGGCCGCAGTAATGGTGGGTTCTAAAGTAAGAGCTCTGTGGGACAATATAAAATGACTCTTGCACACATTGATCTGCAGCCCTGAAATAAGGTGAAAGACATGTAGAGCATGCATAAAGGTTTGTATAGAATCCAACTCAGCCTTGCAAAATAAAAGAAGGCCATCGACGAAGCATAGATTAGTGAGACCAAGTTGCTTGCATTTTGAGTGGTACTTAAAATTAGAGTTGGAGGTAATCTCCTTTTTGATAATAGCATTGAGAATCTCCATAGCCATGAGAAATAAGTATGGTGAGATAGGATCGCCCTGTCGAAGACCTCTTGCGGCCTTGAAATAAGGAGTTGGGGATCTATTGATCAAAACCGAAAAGGAAGCTGAGGTAATACAGGCCATAACCCAATTAATAAATTGAACCGGAAGACCAAAGGCTGCCATCATATCTTGGAAGAAACGCCAATTGATACTATCAAACATTTTATGGAAATCAATTTTCAAGGTGCAATTCGAAGGCTTGTGAGAAGAAGAGTAACCTTTCATAAGCTCTTGTACAATAAGAAAATTATCACCGATATATCTTCCCGACAAGAAGGCACTTCGATTGTCACTAATAAGGGGAGACAGAACTTTCTTCAATCTGCTAGCTAGAATCTTAGAGATCACTTTATAAAGAAAATTGGTGCAAGAGATGGGACGGTAATCGGAAAAGGTAGAAGGATTAGCCCCTTTTGGGATCAAACATAATAACGTGCGGTTAATCTCTTTGAGAAGTACCCCATTTTGAAAGAACTCATGAATAGTCGCTTTGACAAAACCCCCAATAACATTCCAAGATTGTTGATAGAAGTAGCCATTGAACCCATCTGGCCCAGGAGCTTTCTGGCCGTTCATACTAAAGACACATTGCTCAATTTCACTATCGACTATCGACATAGTTAACTGCATCAAATCAACAGAAGAAACTTGGCGAAGATCGAGAGAATGAAAGTTATAAGGATGAGTGCGGTTATCTGAGCCAAGTAAAGAGCTGAAGAAATGAAAAGCCTCCTCCTTAACATCCGACGAATTATGAAGAACATGACCATTGGGAGAAGTAATAGAATAAATCCTATTGCGGTTCTGTCTAGATAAAATAGAATGGAAGAAAAACTGCGAGCAACTATCTCCCTCTCGTAGCCAGTTAACTCTAGCTCGCTGATGTAAAAGGGAGGAGTGGTTTGTTGACTGCTTGAAGGTAATGGGTAAGAGCTAGTTTCTCCTTGTCAAAGAGGTGAGGATTGCCAGGGTGAAGAGATAAAGTGTGCTGCACTTTCGTTAATTCCTCTCTAGCAGTATTGATGGCTTCAATAGTGGAGCCTTGAGCAGAATTGAGGAGTTTAAGTTCCTATTTGATAATTTTCAGCTTCTGCATACACACAAACTACATAGTACCCCTGCAATTATGCAAAAGACGACGACGACAAGCCTCTTCAAAACCAGGGGTCTTCACTAAGTAGTTGTTAAACCGAAAGGGGTGGTCGATGGCCACAGGTGGAGACAAATTGGAGACTATGAATGGCACATGATCTGAAAATAAAGGGTCCAAGAACCTAGCTGAGCTACTAGGAAAAGCTTGAATCCAAATATCATTCACAAGGGCGCGATCAAGCTTCTTTTGGATAAACCATCTCCCTTTCTGTTTGTTGGACCATGTAAACAAATGGCCAGAGAACTTAAGATCAGGCAACCGAATTTGCTCCATACAGTCAAGCATATCTGTAGAGTGATTTCTTAAACAAACATTACCCTGGGCTTCAAAAGAGTAGAGAGTAGTGTTAAAATCACCGCAGATGAGCCAAGGTTTGCTAATAGTACAACTGACTTGTCTTAAATTGTGCCATAACTCACGGCGTTGAAAATCATAATTACTGGCATACACAAAAGTAACGTTGAAATCTAGATTGCCCTGCAATAGCAAAATGTGAAGATGCATAGCCTGGGTAGTAGCCTCGAGAAGATCTACCTTAATCTCATTAGCAGTGAAGCATATTATTATTCGCCCATACGCATGCTGGGTATGGTTAGAAAGCCAACTCCATTGGGGTCCTAAAAGATGTAATTTATTCATATTGACCAGCTTAACTTTGGTCTCTAGCAAACCAATCAAAAGGGGATTTTCGTGATAGACAAAATCCTTTAATGCTAGCAACTTAGAAGGAGTGTTTATTCCACGGACGTTCCATGTCAAGATAGACATATTAAGAAGAAAAGGGTTTGAGGCTTTTACCCTTGCCCCGTTGGGATTTGCGTTTGATAATAGAGAGAGAGTTCCCACTACTCTCATCTGGGTTGGTATCTGAAGTCGGATTAGAAGGATCATTGACCACTGCTACGGTGAGTGGAGGAGGCACATTTGGACTATGGTTCTCTTGGTTCAGGGGGTTCATAGAGACAGAGAGTCAGGCTGAACAAAGAGAGGCAGTATTGGACATGACAGTATCTGTAGGAGAAGAAGTTTCCTCACTAGCTAAAGTTTAAGCTAAAGCTTGTGGATTCACGGCAGGCAACTTGTCGACAACAGGAGTAGGAGCAGGAGGAACCTCACTGGAAGTACATTTAGGCTCCGTCGACCGACTCTGTAGCGCTGCAGAAGGAACGTCCTCTGCTAAGGACATTAACTCATGATAGGTACCAGTCTTAAAAAGCTTACCAGTAGGCCTCCAGATTGAAGTAGAAGGCTTGGCTGGGGGTCGCCAATGATAAGAAACCGCTATACTATCCTCCTATAAGCGGTTGCCATCACCCAACCTCATGATAGGTATTTCATTGGGTAAGTTAGTCGAAACAGCAATACTAACACAAAGTCGAGCATACCCAATCCGTTTCCTGTTTGCAGTATTCTCGTCCATATATAAGGGCTTACTAATGTAGCTAACAAGATGGCTGAGGCCTTGCGTGGTCCAATACTCCAACGGGACATTGTGAAAGTTAATCCAGATTGGGAGGCTTTGTATCTTAATAGATTCTAAGAGAAGACCTGGATGCCAAATTTGCAGGAAGATGGGTTGGCTCCCAAGATGCCAAGGACCCTCCTCAAGAATTTTGGAGGCTGCCGAAGTGGAGGAGAATGAAAAGAAAACTAGGTTGTCTTTAGAAAGTAATACCTCATAGAGGCCTCTGTTCTTCCATACTCGGTTAGCCCAACGCAGAATAAGAGGAAAGGCAGGCCGTTGATCCAGGAAAAAGCCAACCAATGTAGCCTTCCAACGATTGGCACCCTCTTGCAGAGTTGCCAGATCAGGGCACACAACACGCTTGCCATCGACCTCATGGGGAGGGGAATAGGACAGAGTAGTCTCAAAGGAGTCCCCGACAACCTGTTTCCACGATTTCTGGGTAGATGTAGGAAAATGGCTAGGTGGGTTGGGGGGATGGGAG
>JANZLX010151812.1:0-16534 GCA_025531955.1 Erythroxylum orinocense
TGAGTTCAAGTCGTGGCCTTACCCTTGACCAAAGAGGAAAATACTGATTAAGGTTGTGGTTGGCTCAATGGTGAGAGACGTACATTTAAAATGCAACAAAACCTTGAGGTCTTGCGTTTGAGTCGTGACCTCACCCTTGACCAAAGAGGACAATACTGATTAAGGTTGTGGTTACGGGGGTATGCTAGGCCTATTTGCCTAGGTACCGAATCCCGGACCAAATCCCAAACCCAACATTATGTGTGTAAATAATATGCATTATCATTCAACTTGAATATTTCAATGATTATTAAAAATATGACTTAAGAAAATTTTATTCTAACCATTATCCTTTTACTTACCAATTCAATCAATATTCAACAATGAAACATAGTATTGATAGACATATTTCAATCAATTCAGAATATTAGTTAATAAGATTCATAATCAAGATTATAATAAGCTTAAAAAATTGTTGAAAATTAATAAGCTTGAAAAAATTGTTAAATATTGATTAAACCCATCTACACACTTAAAGTTTTACATTGTCCCCAATGTACATAATACAAGTATAAATAAAAGTGAGAGGGTTTTTTCTTAGGTACTTTCCTTATTGTGACAATTTATTGATTATAGTCCATCCAATAGTGAACTACATCCTTAAAAAATATATAAGAAAAGGATAAAAAGAAATAAAGAAATAACGATAACATAAAATAATATGAAATAAAATCCTATGCTAATACACGAAATAGAATAAAAACAAAATAATACTGAAACTTATCCTAATTTATGAGTTGCCTCCCATGCAGTGCTTGTTTAACGTCATTAGCTTGCTGTAACCTTTATGCTCAACTTCATCTTGGATCAATAATCAATGGCTTACTTTCACCCTTTTCTTTACAAAGTAGTTTCGTATCCTATAAACAATCCACTTGTTATAGGATGATCAAAAGGACATGATGTATGAAGTTAGTAAAACAAATTAACTGCAGTACTAACCTTTTAAATGACAAAAATATTAATGAAATGAGGGATAATGAAACTTCCTAAATCATCGACTAACTCAAACAGTTTGTCTTTAAGGAAGTGGGAGCCCTCCGTACTTAAAGTCACTACTAACACCTCATCAGTAGTTTCCTTAATTGGTTCCTCAGTCAGTTCTTCCTCAACTACCTTTGTCCACTCTTCTTCTTCTTCATAGACAAAGGTTTTCTAGCTCAACTTCAATTAGCTTTTGCCACTCCTTTTCTTTCCTTTCTTGGATGAATGCTTCTTTGGTAAGCTCTTTTTGGAATGTCTCTTCATCTGTGAAGCCAATCTTCGTCTTTTCTTCACTTTTTTTTGTAGTAATTGGTTCAAATACTATTGTGTTATGCTTAAAATATTCAATTAAGAAGAAACCCTTTCTTCGAATTCACATCGGCTAGCTTTAAGTTCAGCAATGTATTACATTAATTTATCTTTGATATTTTCCTCCTCTTCCTCTTACTCTTCTGTTGGGAACTCTTTTTCGCTACTAAGGGTGATTTTCATTCCATATTCTGTAGGGTATGTTTTAGTAACATTAGGCAAACTCCCTTGGATCTCTTCAGATCCGTCAGCTTATCCATCTGATTCACCAGATTTTGTATATGAGCGTCTACTTCCTGATGCCATATGATTGATTCTTGAATAAAATCAGCCATCATATCTTCCAGACTTAGCTCATTAACTGAACGTGCTTGGTGTTGTAAATATTTAGCTATAGCGTAATAGTTCCACCCATAGGTGTAAGTGTTGCTTCATTTTGAATAGTGCACCTTGAGTTTGGTTGTACATGCTCGACTGCTCCCACATATATGTTGGAGTCTGACATTCATGATTATAATGATAACTCCCACTAATGTCACGACATGGACTAGATATCAGTTGAGCTTCCGAAAACATATGAGAACACCTCTATCCCTTATAAGGTGCTAATATGTATTACGAAGACACATTTTGGTCCCATAAAAGCGATGTTTGTTCCATCTTGCCATTATGATTTATGGCTATGATAATGAATTTTAAATCCTACAATAAATCACAAACTCAAGATCAAGTAAAAAAGTTCAAAAGATAATTAAATGAATAAACCACAATTGCAATAAAATACAATAAGAAATAAATACAAAAGCTCAATTAAAATAAAAAATAAAACAAAATAAAGAAAAATGGCTAGAGTAATAAAATAGAGGTTTTCCTAATATCATTATCCCTGCAAATGACGTCAAAAACTTAATTTAAGTATAGTATTTTGTAAGTTGGTCAATATTGTAATAATTGCAAGTGCACAGCGTAGCTGTAGCTAGTAGCGTGATATATGTTTAATTGTTAATACATTTAATCCACTACACTTAGTGATTAATGCCTTAAATGCTTAAGATACTCACTTTAGCTCATATTTGAGTTTAGGTACATTTTAGAAGTGAAGGAGCTAAAGTGACTCGAAAACATACTTGTTGAGTCATCTTCTTAATGTTCATACTCTATTGTCTTCATAGAGCAAGAAGAAGAAAAAGATCAAAAGAAAAAGTGACAAAGAGCATAAAAAATGAAGGCATGTGTAACATTTTAATTAAAATGTTACAACCATGAGCATTGTCTCACGACTGTAACATTTTGATTTAAAATGTTACAACTATGAGACCATGGCTATAATATGAATTACAACAATGTGAATAAGTCAGTTGGCACATTTTAACCTAGTGTTTAAGGTATAAGGATAGGTGGTGTGTGACGACAAAGTAAATGGGTGAAGAAGGGAATAACCGAAAGAGTGGATAGTAGCTTCACTCTTCGATTTTAGGCCACCTATCCTATTCTTTTTAACTTTGCTTTTATCATAAAGAGAAGAAAAGGGGAATGTATGTGACGATTGTGATAAAAGTGGGAATAACTGAGGCATCCATTCTTCTTGGAAAAATAATATGTTATGATGGTTAGGACAAGAGGAACAACTAAGAGAGGAGAGTGGAGAACAACCTAAACGCCATTCAGCATCATCTTCTCATTGGTTTTCAAAATGGGGAATAACATGAACAACAAAGACAGCAATGGACAACAACTATTCTTCATCTTTTTTTTATTCGATTTTAAAGGTGGAAAGAGTCAACAACAGTTATTCTTCTTGGAGAATAATGGAAAAGATGGAAGGCTAACATCTCGACACCGATTCGAAGGTGAAATCGACGCCTAAGCCATGGTTAAGCTTATCTCATCTTGTTAATGTTAAATATTTCCTTTTGGATTGTTATCGTTGTTTTGTGTTGATTGAATCGGGTTTGTAAAGATGATCTTGATACATTATTTGGATTATTCTATTGTGAACCTATTGCTAGAATGTTGAATATAATTTGTAATCATTAAATTTGATGTTCATTAGTAGCCACTAATGATCTTGAATTGTTAGGAATAACGTAACTTAGGTTAGATTACCTAAACATGTGAGGCTATTGCATATATTGATCCATTTTCTACTTCATAATTTGGCTGCTAAATTGAATCTATAGTTCGTATCCTAGGTTATTTGGTGACTAGGTTTAATTAACGAGCATTTCTTAATTAAATACAACCTAAGGGAAAACCGAGAGTATCAAAGCTTATTGTTAGTCCGTGATCAATAGTTCGAAGAGAGATGTGAAAAAATTAGAATGATGAGATATGTTTAATCATGTCTAAGCCAAGATTGATCCTAGAATTGGACTTTACATATATTTTGACACTTTTGTCATTTTCGATTATTTGCTATAATTTGCTTTTACTAGTTTAATTTTACTTTTTTAAATTGCGTAAAAATAAAAACCCCATTTTTATTTCCTTTGTATCAATTATTTTCATTACAAAAATTAACCAAATATTTCCTATGGATACAATCCTGACTCACCACATCTACAAGTTTTTAGTGTGCAGAGTTCGGTAAATTTTACAGTGCACTTAACAAGCGCTGTCAAATTTTGGCACTGTTACTGGAGAGTATGGTGGTTTAATTTTTCTTTTAATTTTAGATGGTGTTTTATGTATATCTTTTTTTATAATTGTTTCTTCTTTTATTTTTTAATTTTTGTTAATGTTAGTGTACGGTAGTTACCAGATCTCCTCGTAAAGAACTTGAGCAACTTGATTCAGAGATCGAGAGGACATTGCAGAGATTATGAAGAGAAGTAAGAATAACTTCAGAAGCAGAACCAGAACCCGAATCCAAAGAGACGATGAAAAATTGGAGAACGCTAAAGGAGTTGGCACCACACCTAACCGAAAGACCCTTATACATTACATTTCCAAATTTTCTGAACTTATTACTTTTAAGCTAAAATCTAAGTTAATATATTTATTACCTAATTTTCATGGTCTACCAGATGAGGATGCACATAAGCATCTTAAGGAGCTCGATGTGGATTGTTTGAGCATGAAATCTCCAAGACTGACAGATGAGCAAATCATGTTCAAGGTCTTCCCGTTCTCACTTAAAAATGTAGGGAAAGATTAGTTGTTCGATTTACTTGTTGGGAGTATGAATACTTGGTTAGAAATGAAGAGACTATTTTTGGAAAAATATTTTCCAGCATTAAAGACAGTCAATATTCAGAAGGAGATCTATGGCGTAAAACAACATAATGGAGAGTCTTTTTACGAGTGCTGAGAGTGTTATAAGAGGTTATGTGTTAGTTGTCTACACAATAACATTCTAGAGCAACTTCTTCTCCAATATTTCTACGAAGGATTACTACTGTGTGAGAAGATCCCCGTTGAAGCCAGGATTCTACTTGAGCGAATGGCCGCTAACACTCAACAATTCGACACTCGCAATGATGTTCGATGTGTAAACGAGGTAAGTACTTCATCTATTGAACATCATTTAGTAACATATTTTGTTAAATATATTACAGTTAGACAGGCACAAGTAAAAGCATATGGAATATGTTTAAACACGAGCCATCCGACTGATAAGTGTCCGACACTACAAGAGGGAAGTATAGAGTATGTGAATGCCACAGGAGGGAACTTTCTGAATCAATACAACCCGTACTCACAGACATATAACCCAGGCTGGAGGAATCATCCTAACTTAAGTTACGGAGGGAGCAGACAACATAATTACTTCTAGAATTAGTCACGAGGAATACTACAATATCAACTAAGGCCACAAGGAGCATAAGGAGCCTCCTATTATTGTAAGATCCTACATCAGTTGGGAAGGAGAATGAAGCACCCCTTATAAGGGTGTGGATACCTTCCCCTTGCAGACGCGTTTTCCATACCCTAATGCACCGGATCCCATCAGAACTCCCAAATTAAACGTGCTAGGGCTAGAGCAGTACCAGGATAGGTGACCTCCTGGGAAGTCCTGTGGAAAGCAAAACCGTGAGGGTGCGAGCCCCTAGAGGCTAAGGCCCAAAGCGGACAATATCTACAAGCGGGTGGGCGCGAGGCCCTTTGGAGGACGCGAGGCCTGAGAGGCCGAGGTCCTGTGGATGCTCGGCCCGAGAGGCCGAGGTCCTACAGATTGGTATCAGAGACAGGACCCGAGCCGTTGTGCCAGCGAGGATGCTGGGCCCCCTAAGGGGGGTGGATTGTAAGATCCCACATCAGTTGGGAAGGAGAACGAAGTACCCCTTATAAGGGTGTGGATACCTTCCCTTTACAGACGCGTTTTCCATGCCCTAACACATCGGATCCCATCAGAACTCCGAAGTTAAACGTGCTAGGGCCAGAGTAGTACCAGGATGGGTGACCTCCTGGGAAGTCCTGTGGAAAAGCAAAACCGTGAGGATGCGAGGCCCTAGAGGCTGAGGCCCAAAGTGGACAATATCTGTAAGCGGGTGGGCGCGAGGCCCCCTGTGGAGGACACGAGGCCCGAGAGGCCAAGGTCCTGTGGATGCGAGGCCCGAGAGACCGAGGTCCTACACTTATAGTTTAGGTACATCTCTAGACAAACTTGTCAAGACTCTTACTGCTAACAATCTGCATTTTCTTGTATGCAGCAATTTCAACAAAGTATACAACAGATTCAACAGGAGATAAAAACAAGCATATAGAATGTGGAAAACCAATTTTTTTAGATGGCAGTGAGGCTCAACCATTTGGAATCATAAAGCAGAGGAAAGCTTCCATCTCAACCCCAGGTGAACCCGACGAACGTAAGTGTTATAACCCTAAGGAGTAGAAAGGAGATTGAGGGTCCGAAGAGAACCCCATCAAGGATTATTAATGAGGAAGTATTAAGGAGTTGGGAAGGGAAGAAAACACTTCATGTAGTACAAAGCTAAACTTTGAAAGCTCAATTATCATTAACTAATCTTCCACCTTTTCCTAGCAGACTAATAAGACTGAGTAAGGAGGAAAAAGATAAAGAGATATTTAAGACTTTCTGGAATCAATCTTGACTGAGTGTATGGAAGTAGTAGGCAATAATGATGTTGAAGTGGGAGAAGAATTGGTTGAAATGACGGCTGACTTGGAATCATTAGGGAAATCTCCATAGAGGTATGATTTGGGTTCCATACAGTTATTCAACTCTCACCAAAATTTATCACCTTCTAATGTGCAGGCACCTAAAGTAGAACTGGAGCCACTCCCTACATACCCTCAAGTATGCCTATTTGGGAGATAAGCAGAGCCTCCCAGTTATCATTTCAACGGAGTTGATTTTAGAGCAAAAAGATAGGTTGTTTCAAATGTTGAGAGAGCATAAGAAGGTCAGTGGGTGGACGGTTATAGATATCTAAGAAATAAGCCCGTCTATATACATGCATCACATTTTGTTAGAGGAGGATGCAAAGTCCACAAGGCAAGCTCAACGTAGGCTGAATCCTCTAGTGATGGAAGTGGTGAAGAAGAAAATGTTAAAGCTTCTCGATGATAAGGTTATTTACCTGATCTCTGATAGTAAATAGGTAAGTCCTATTCAAGTGGTTCCAAAGAAGTCTGAAATCACAGTTGTGACCAATTAGAAAGGTGAGTTGTTTCCTACTCGAGTGCAAATTTGGTGGTAATTTTGTATTAATTATAGGAAATTGAACTCAACAATTTGTAAAAACCATTTTCCCTTCCCTTTATTGATTAAATGCTTAAGAGATTTGGTGGTTATGACTATTATTGTTTTCTAGATGGCTTTTCAGTTTATCTTCAAATTCTGATCACACCAGAAGATCAAGAAAAGACCACCTCCATTAGTCCATTTAGTACATTTGCTTACTGAAGGATGCCATTTGAATTATGCAATGCACCCTCCATGTTCCAAAGATATATGGTGATCATTTTTTTTAATATATTGAGAAAATCATTGAGGTATTTATGAATGATTTTAATGTTTATTGAATGCCTTGAGAATCTTACTATTATCTTGGAATGATGCTTTGAAAATAACAAACGATGCATTGAAACTAACCTTGTGTTGAATTGGGAAAAATATCATTTTATGGTGGATCAAGGTAGAGTTTTAGGGCATGTTATATTTGCTAGGGGTATTGAGGTAGACAAATATAAGGTTGATCTTATTTGTTCTATTTGTTCTTTACCTTACCCCTTTACTGTGCTGGAAGTGTGTTCTTTTCTTAGACATACAGGTTTTTATTAAAGATTCATTAAGGACTTTTCAAATATAGCCTCACCATTATGCAAGTTGCTATAACGAGATGACTCCTTTGAGTTCGATGATACTGTAAGGAAGCATTCAACAAGCTTAAGGAGCTTTTAACATCCCTATCGGTTATTCAACTTTTAGATTGGAGCCTCCCTTTCGATATCATATATGATGCAAGCGTCTATGCAATGGGGGCGATTTTAGGACAAAGAGTGGGCAAAGCTTTGCATGTCATCTATTATGCTTCAAAGACCCTCAATCCAGCCTAATTAAATTATTCGACAACTGAAAAAGAATTTTTACCTATGGTTTTTTCTTTAGAAAAATTTTAGTTGTATTTGCTTGGTGCTAAAGTAATTATTTATTCTGGCCATGCAGCTTTACAATACCTACTCACAAAGAAAGAAACAAAACCAAGGCTGATCAGATGGATTCTCCTCCTTCAGGAATTTGACTTAGAGATCTGAGAAAAAAAGGGGCAGAAAATGTGGTGGCTAACCACCTCAGCCGTTTGATCAAGGAAGAAGATAACATCCCTTTGAGAGAGACATTTCTGGATGAACAACTATTTTTTACTGATGTGACACCACCATGGTATGCAGACATTGTGAATTTCTTAGTTACTCATAAATTACTTGTTGGTTTGTTAATGGCTTAGAGGGACAAGCTGCGGAATGAAGTGAAGTACTAAGTTTGGGATGACCTGTATCTTTGGAGGCATTAAGTAGATCAAGTCATCAAGAGGTGTGTACCTGAAAGTGAAACACCCTCAATCTTAGCCTTCTGTCATTCATATGCGTGTGGAGGACATTTTGGAGTAAAGAGGACAACTCCTAAAGTTTTAGAGAATGGTTTCTACTAGCCCTCATAGTTCAAAGATGCATACATCTTCTACAAATCATATTAAAAATGCCAACAGTCAGGTAATCTGTCCCGTAAGGATCAATTACCCCTAACTCCTATACTTTTCTATGAAATTTTTTATGTTTAGGCTACTGAAATCATGGGACCTTTTCCTCCATCTTTTGGTTTGAATTATATATTGCTCACAGTTGATTATGTTATAAATGGGTGAAAGCCAAAGCCATTAGAACTAATAATGTCAAGGTTGTTGCAGATTTTGTTAAAACTAACATTCTTTCTAGGTTTGGGATACTAAAAGCAATCATTAACGATAGATGAACCCATTTTCGCAACAGGGTGATAGAAACAATGTTAAGAAAATATCACATCACGCACAAGGTTTCCACTGCTCACCACCCCAAACCAATGAACAAGGTGAAGTGTCGAATAAGGAAATCAAAGCAATCCTAGAGAAACCAGTGTAGCCCAATAAAAAGGATTAGAGCGTAAGACTAGATGACACACTATGGGCCTACAGGATGGCTTATAAAACACCAATTGGGATGTCTTTATATAGACTAATGTTTGGAAAACTATGTCACATTCTGGTGGAATTGCAACACAAGGCATATTGAGCTATACAAAGATGCAACATGAATTTGAATGATATAGGTCTGCATAGGAAATTGCAGCTGTAAGAGTTAGATGAGGAATGACTCTTACCAGAATGCAATGATATATAAGGAGAAGACGAAAGCTTTTCAAGATAAGATGATTTGAAGGAAAAGCTTCTCGGTGGGTTAGAAATTGTTGCTATATCACTCCAAGCTCAAATTATTCCTAGGTAAGTTGCGTTCCTATTGTCTGTTTGTTATTACTCATGTCTTTCCTTTTGGTGCAGTAGAGATACAAACTTTAGGGAAGTTAATTTCTATTTATTTACATTTTCACATTTGCTATTTTCGTTAAATGCTCCTTTTCTTACATTTGATGTTACGTTAGGGATAATGTAAGTTTTAAGTGTGGGGGTAGGGACCTTAGTTTTTCTATATGTTTTTTAGCTTAAATATTACTTATGTGGCTTCTTAAGTGGTTTTCAAAATCAAACAAACAAAATCAAAAATGTTCTCATTTTGTATTAGTTTTAAGACTATATAGTCATAATTAGAGTGTTAATTAACTAGAAAAATCCATGACAACTTTAGCATGCACTTTTGCTCCTGTGAGGTCAATCTGTATTATCTTTAAAAGAGTAGTACCTAGTGGTAGAAAAAAGCCAGTGAGATTTTGAGCCTTATTAGACTGACACATCCATATCAGTCTCATTATCTTTTGCTTATGTGTGTGACCTTCATGACATATACATCTTGACTTTGCTTTGATTTTCTATTCAAGGCAACATTTTTATCATATGCATTAACATGAAATTGATTAAGCATTCTTTGTTTTCACAAACTACATTAACCAAATAACCCATTAATATGAATTTTCCTTTATTAAGCCCTTTTGAGCTTTATTAACCTTTCTTTTTGTATTAACCACATTACATGTTATTAAACTTAACCAAATTTCCTACCCAAGCTATAAACCTAATGGAGCATTTGTTAATTGTTGATGATTGTGAACGTACAAAAGTCTAAGTGTGGGGGTGTGTATATATATGGGTTGGGTATAGTTGTTAGAATATCATGTTATGAATTCCATTGTTGGTGTAGCTTCTTTTAATTTTTATACAAAAAAGAGAAAGCAAAAAGAAAAGAAAAGAAGAAAGTTAAAATAAAAGTATCAAAGAAGAAATGCATATGTTTCGCAAAGTTACTCACTATTAGTCTTTCCTCTTAAATTTGTAATGAAAGGGTTACTTAAGTACAATGTGAATAAAGGAGATGTAGTTCTTAAAGATCACTCCCTATGGTTACAAAGTCTTATTTATTATCAACTTTTGTGAGTGATATATGCTCGATGTGGTTTATGACGTGAAAGCTTGAATTTAAGCTAGGAAACATAGTTTTTGCATTCATCATAGTTGATGCACACAAGTGTGAGTGAATGTTAGTTTTTGCGCTTGATGTTATATTAAGTGTTTTTCATGTTTCACTAGCTTTGATGGATTTTATACTACATTACCCAAATACATCTCACCTTACCCTTACCCACATTACAACCCTAAAAAGTCCTTTGATTTATGATTTTTCATGTGACCTTAGTGGTGGAGAAATGAAATGATTTACAAAGTTATGGAATGTCTTTATTGTGAATGGTATTTGAGTGCACCCGTGAATCTATCTTATCTAAAAACATTTGTCCAAGTCTACCTCTAGATTGCTTAATTTCTAAGGGTGATGAATGTTGATTGAACATGAGTAGAAGCTTTGAATATTAAGTTCTTGCTATGGTTTTTGAAAACCATTCATCTTTACCTATGATTATCTATTCTTAGGAAATATGGAAAATAAGTAAGTGTTATGGTTTATGAATTTGATTTTGATGATTTTCTTGAGGACAATCAAAAGCTAAGTGTGAGAGAACTTGATATGAGCTTAATTTTTGATACATTTAATCCATTACATTTAGTGATTAATGCCTGAAAATGCTTAGGATACTCATTATTTTAGGTACATTTCAAAAGTGAAGGGGCTAAAATGACCCGAAAGCATACTTATTGAGTCATCTTTTCAATGTTCATACTCTATTGTCTTTATAAAACAAGAAGAAGAAAAAGATTAAAGAAAAAGAGATAAGATAGATCATAAAAATGGAGGCATCTGTAACACTTTATTTAAAATGTTACAGCTATGAGCGTTGTTTCATGGCTGTAACATAGGCATGTGTAACATTTTATTTAAAATGTTACAGCTATAAGTGCCTATAACATAGGCATGTGTAACATTTTATTTAAAATGTTACAACCATGACCGTTGTCTCATGGTTGTAACATTTTAAATAAAGTGTTACACATGCCTCCATTTTTATGCTCAATGTTACAACCATGAGACCATGTGTAACGAACATGCCTATGTTACAACCATGACCGTTGTCCCATGGAATGTCACGAACATGCATTATACACGGTTTTAATCATCACATGTGCATTATTAAATGTGTCTGACTGTACAATTAGTAATCTTTGTCGATGTTGACTGTTATAGAGATGCGTTTGGAACGTCACACCACCGACGTTGCTGAGACTTCCTGGCATTAGCTAGGGGGCGCTACACCATGGCTCTAACATGAATTACAATAACGTGAATGAGCCAGCTTCCACATTTTAACTTAACATTTAAGGTATAAAGAACAGGTGGTGTGTGACAACAAAGTAAATGGGTGAAGAAGGGAATAATTAAAAGAGTGGACAACAGCTTCACTCTTCAGTTTTAGGCCACTTGTCCCACTCTTTTCAACCTAGCTTTTATCATAAAGAGAAGAAAAGGGGAATGTGTGTGACGACTGAGACAAAAGGGGGCAAAATCAAGATAACCATTCTTCTTGGAAAAATAATATGTTGTGATGGTTGGGATAAAAGGAATAATCAAGAGAGGAGAGTGGACAGTAACCTAGACACCATTCATCATCATATTCTAATCAGTTTTCAAAGTGGGGAATAACGTGAACAATAAAGACAACAGTGGACAATAGCTATTCTTCATCAGTTTCTCTTCAGTCTTCAAGATGGAAAGAGGCAACAACAGCTATTCTTCTTGGAGATTAATGAAAAAGATGGAAGGCTCCCATCCCGAGACCAATTTGAAGGTGAAATCGACACCTAAGTCATGGTTAAGCTTATCTCATCTTGTTAATGTTGAATCTTTCTTTTTTAGATTGTTACTGTTGTTTTGTGTTTATTGAATCAGGTTTGTAAAGATGATCTTGATACGTTATTTGGATTATTCTATTACGAACCTATTGCTAGAATGTTGAATATAATATGTAATCATTAAATTTGATGCTTGTTAGTAGCCACTAATGATCTTAAATCATTAGGAATAATGTAACCTAGGTTAGATAACCCGAATTTGTATGGTTACTTCCTATATTGATCCATTTTCCACTTCGTAATACAGCTGTCAAATTGAATCTAGAGATCACATCCTGGGTTATTCGGTGGCTAGGTTTAATTAACAATCGTCTCTTAATTAAATACAGCCTAGGGAAAAATTGGGAGTAGCAGAGCGTATTGTTAGTCCATGATCAATAGTTAGAAAAGTCGAAGAGGGGTGTGAAAACATTACAATGATCGGATATGTTTAATCATGTCTAGGCCAAAATTGATCCTAGAACCAAACTTTACACATATTTGACACTTTTATCATTTTCAATTGTTTAATATAATTTGTTTTTGCTAGTTTAATTTTTCTATTATTTTTTAAGTGCATAAAAACCAAAACCCCCCATTTTAATTTCCTTTGCATCAATTATTTTCATTATGAAAATCAACTAAACATTCTTTGTGGATACGACCCCGACTCATCACATCTGCAAGTTTTAGTGTGCAGAGTTAGGTAAATTTTGCAATGCACTTGACAAGCACTGTCATAGCGGCAACTACGAGTCGATCCCACGAAGACACTGATTACTAATAATTACCTTTTTCCTATTATCTAGCTTACGGATTGATCTTGGATTTTTAATAAAATAAAATAAAACTAAAGCAAGTAAAATAAATGGGCAATGATATTGAACAGAGAATTGAGGAAGCACTACGAATTAGAAAATACTATCTAGGTTTTAAATCCCCCTAAATCCTTAATGGATTGATCTTTTATTATGCACTTGTTTTATTGATTTATTGGATTGTGAAGACTCCTATGGTATGCTAATAGCTAACCTTGAGTCTACTAACAACTAATCCTAAGGTTTCCAACTAAATTACTTAGGTTAAAGTTAATAGGATTGCATTACGGATTTATGAGTCCCTCTATTAGGTTTAACCCTAATCCGGAAGATTTTTGTCTTCCTATCTCTAGGGTTGCATTCAACTTCTTCTAATTACAGTAGATCTATTTAAACCTAGGATTTCACAATCTCTATGTATGAAATCAGATTATGATCTAATATTCCCAGGTATATTAGAACATATATAAACACGTAATCAGATCATAATATCACAATCAACCTAATTACATTAATACAAAAATCAAAACATATTAAAGTATCAACATAGGGTTCATCTAACCTAAACACTAATAAGATGTTTAGTTACACATTATCAAACATGAAATAAAACATAAGCTAAAAGAAAAACAAATTGAAAATAACGGGTAATTTTAAATCTCCTTAATTGTCTTCTATCGAATATTCTTTCGATTTAGAGGTTTGATTTTGCATTCTGATGGATCTATTAATGATTTCTTCATATTTTCCTCTTCTACGAACCAAAATCACCCCTTGAGAGTGATCTCCACATCTAGAATCACCTCCCTCTATCTGCTCTCCCTTCAAGTCTATGCTCACGTCTTTATATATTGAATTATAGGTTTTTGGCTGATACACAACCGTGTATCTAATCATGCATCACCAAATTCTCTGGAAACTGGGAGACCTACATGGCCTGATGCATAGTTGTGCATCCCTTCTATGCATTGAATCTTTTTTTTATGTCATTTTTTCGCCCAAATTCTTCTCTTTTAAGTCCGTGAAGGCAATTATACTCTATATACATACTTAAAGGCATTACGTACCAAATATATGCTAAAAGTATAAAATACCAAGCAAAAATGCATCAAATATGAGGTATAAATATGATCAATTACGCATCTATCAAATAGCCTTTGTACTTCCTTGTGTTGATCTTCTAAGCTTGTGTTTACTCTGGATTTGAGAAGTACAATTCCATGTAATTGTCTGTGAACTACCTAGAAGCCTAATTTTCGAACTACAAAAGGAAAAATTAGAAGGCAAAGTAGGAAGGAAGCTCGGCAGAGACTATTGGATGACCTAGAATGGTAAAGATAATAAAGAACAAGCAAAAAGACCCCTTTAAAATGAATTTTGATCGATCTAAAGTGAATTTCTTGAAGATTAAAAGGGATTTCTTCATATTTCCTTTGATTTTTTATTTTCCCTTTAGTTTTGATACTATGTTTTATATGATTAGAAACTAAACCCTTTGTGTACCTAAATAGGCAAAAAGTGAAATTTAAACCTCAAGGTTTTCATCAGAATACAACTTAAACCTTGATATTTCAAAGTGTTCAAATTCAATCCTAAAGTTTTCAAAACATTTAAAATGGACCATTGCAACAACAAAAATATCTCAGTAGAAGTCCCGTTGAACAAGGATTTTAAGAAGGTCTAAAGGTACAGATCCTTAGCCCTAAATATATAAAAATTTAACGGGTCAGATTTTTGTAAGTTAATTGTCACAACATCACTGATGTGTCAATATATATAAATTTTAAAATATGTTAGTGTCCATTGCCACGTAAAGTCCACTTTATGGTATATAAGGCCCACCAATATATTTTTAAAAAATTATGTTTATTTATTAAAATAAAGAAATTGTTAATTTATTTTTTAAAATATGTTACTGGGGTCCATTATGCTGCTAACCTATATATGGTCGTAGGGTCCATTAATAATTTTTAAAAATATAAGAAGTTTCTTTAATTTGATTCTATTAAAATTTTCATCTATTTAAGGTTCATTTTGAACATTTTGAAAATGTTAAGATTGAATTTAAACAACCTAAAACTTTAAGGTTCAAGTTATATTATGATGAAAACTTTGAAATTGAAATTACATTTTTGGCTTACCTGGATAAGATGAACCTTATAGTGAATTCATTTCATTTCATTTTATTATTTAGTTTAATTAAGATTCAATTATATTGTTTTATTATTCTTAAATTAGTATTATCGATATATTAATTTATGTTTGATTTCATTAAATTGAGATTTATAAATCCTTCATAAGAATTGATCTAGCATAAATTGAAAACAGCTGATTGATTGATATAAAATTACCAAATTAAGGTTAAACTTAATAATGAAATTAAAAATCGATGAACGCAATTATAAGGATTTTAATTAGAAAGAGATTTTGATTAATCAACCTTAGATTAATTGCTAATAATCTTAAGAAAGATATTAACATAATTGAGGAATTTTCACGATCTAATGACCTATAAATTAAATTGACGTGTGAAGTCTTTATTACATGAGAAATCCTAAAGGAATTCATATTTTTATTGATTGTTTCTTAGTTTAATCTTCATTATAATTAATCAATTGTGTTTATTTGTTCTTAGCTTATTATTTTAGTTTTGAAATTGATCTCTCATTATCACTTTAATTTGTCATTTACATGATAGGGAAAGAATTACCACTTGGATAAGGATATTAGTAACACTTAATTTTTATTAATCTAGACTTTATTTTTCTTTTGTGTTTATTTTCTTTTATATTTGTTTTTGTGCTTATTTATTTTTTTCTTAAAGCTCTCTTTCTGAATCTTATGCTTGTAGCTTATTTTCAAGAATTGAATATTTATTGTTTTAACCACCAAACATAATGAAAGGATGAAGATGACAATATTCTCAAGGGGATTCAAAATCTACGCTTCACTATTTTTATTGATTATTTCTTAGTTTAATCTTTATTATAATTAACCAATTATGATTATTTATTCTTAGTTTTGAAATTAATCTCTCATCGTTAAGTATATATCCTAAGGACGAGTTAGGATGGACGACCACGCAATCCATCCCAATGCCCATTTAATCCAATGGTCACTTTCTCCCCCTCCCCCTCCCTGAAAGTTCTCGAGCCATCCTCCCTCTCTGAAAGTTCTGCAACTATGTGTTGTCTGTCCATCCATCCCATCCCGGAGCTATCTGTTCATTGAATGTTGTGCTCCCCAGTTATATCAATGCATCCCAACCGCCCATTTAATCCAACGGTGATATAGCTACCTCTTTGAAAGTTCTGCGGCTATATCTGTTCATTGAATGTTGTGCCTCTCGGTTATATGATGTGTCTCTGCATCCATCCCGGTCGTCTGTTTAATCTGACGCCTCGCCTTATATATGTTATCTCTTTATTATTACTCTCCCTCTTTCATTCATTAACCTGGAGTTGTGCAAAGGTTTCTCTCTCTTCCTTTACCTCT
>JANZLX010151930.1:0-16502 GCA_025531955.1 Erythroxylum orinocense
AAAAAAAAATTAAGCGATATTAGTTAAGCTATGAATCGATTTCGTTTGTTTCGAGTTGGGCTCCGGAAGCGGGTCCCAACAGTTTCATATGGTCAATTAGTTAAAAGTTTTGAAACCGCTAAAAATCAACTGATAAGTTGTTTACCAAACGAGACCTATAGCTCTCTAATATGAAAGTGAAATGTTGTTTATTTGTCAATTGTTTTCTTTTATAAAACTAAATAAATGCAAAACTTTATTTATCTTTTTGAACTCTCAAATTATTATTTCCTCCACAAAAGTTGTCTGAAGTCCCATTTGATTCATTGTCGAAAGTGAAGAATTTTTTGTAGATTTTTGTTATAAAGATATTTAATTAAATATAATTTTTATAATTATATCTTGAAAATAAATTTTTTTGGAAGTCTAAAAGTTGAAATAACTTTCGTTAAATAGGTTATTTTTAACTAAAATTACTTAAAATAAAATGTAATATTTTATTTGACAAAGCTAACTTCGATTTGTGAAAAAATATAAATTTTATAATCTAAAATTTCATAAGATAACAATATTTGCAAATTTTTATTGTATGTGGTTTCTTATTATAGTACTTATACTTTAATTTCTTAGCTCCTCCAACATTAATTTTTTATTATTTCAGACTCTTTAATTGGCTCATTTAATGAAAAGGGATGAATGGCATACTTTTAGCCCCTTAGCACATGAAGACACTTCATAGCTAGTTGGAGACAGGTCTTGGGATAAAGATTAGCTAGATTACATGCATGGGGAAGGCATTCGGAAGCTCTAAGGTAACTTAGCATATAGGTCAAGTATGGTGCAAGTTTTGAAAGAGTGTTTGACCATGTGCGGATTGACTTGGTTAAGACTAAGTTCTTGATGGACTAAGGACTTAGTACATACTCAAATGAACGAACCATGGATAACAAACTTGACATGGTTAAGTATTGGATAGGAATAGTATGCTATAAAAGGCTTTGGCTTAGATAACTCACCATTAATGGATACAGATCATAGGGAGATCTTGGATGATGTGATAAATAAAATCATATGAGATATACGTCAACCCTAAAGGATAAAGATAATGCGGGAGGATCATCTGATGATAGTAGAGATCTTCGTGGATATGAATATATCTTTCCTAATTCAACTTAATATCTTATCTTATTAGTTGGGATGTAACTTGATCATATTAGATAGAATCATATTTGGATAGGGGGATTTCTAATTTGTTAATGTGATGTAATTTGATAAAGATTGAGGTGATCCAGGTAAACCAACTCAGTTAGTATTCTAATTTGTAACTTGGCCATCAAGCCAAAGGTGCCTATATGTAGCTCATTTGAACCTTGCTCCTCATCACATTGAAATATCATTCTTTTGTATACTTTAAAGAAAGTGATAAAGGTTGGTTTTTTCGTATCTCTTAAATTCCAATATAAAAATTCAAAAATTTCTATAGATATTTGTCATGTGTCTTATATCAACATGCTTGCATTCCATTATAAATGGTCACAAGGTTGATAGGGGATTTCAACAATCTTTATTTAAGTTAAGTTTTACTCAATTGTAGTAAAGATGCAAAGTTGAATTTGCTTAAAATGTATTTGACTTGTTTATAACTTATTATGTTGTTGAAACATGTTAATAATAGGGGTAATAATGGCCCGTATTAGACTAAGTTTGAAGTTATAATAGGATTGGGAATGGATCAAGATAGAATGGACCTAAGATTGCTTATGCCTGGCCTAAAACGCTTACAAGCAGCCTAATCATGGCTCAAATCTTGATCCAAGTTCGAGTTATTGGAGTGAGCCTAAACTTAATCGAACTTTAGGTTGCTCAAAGCCCAATTTGATTGCGATTTCCTTCCACTAATGCCATCACTTTAAGCTTCTCGAATGATCACATATGATTAATATTGTTTTCGTAATTTTATTAATGAAATCACCATAAATACAATGATGCCACTTATAAATATAATGATGTCATCAATGAAATCATGTTGTCATAGCCATGAGCCCATCATCACTGTTGCCTCAATCTCCCATGAACCTTTTTTATACGCCAACTTGGAAATAACTGCCACAAAAAATAACAACAACAAAAGTGAAAGAGGTGTTATAGAGTGAAAACATGAACAATAACAACATTACCGCCTCCATCACATCAAACCCTATTAAATAAGAAAAGAAATGAAAAACCCACTAAGAATCAAAATGAGAAAGAAGAGAAAAAAAACAAATCTTTGTAGACAAGAGAAATAAAAATCAAGAGATAAACCAAATTTGCAAGAGATAAGAAGGAGTGTTTAAGAGGAGAGACTGAGAATGAGAGATAAGAGAATAGTATTCGGTTTTGGCTTGCTTGGCTGATGGCTGCGTCTTTTAGGTTTTTCATACACAAAAGACAAAATTTTGTTACATTAAAAAAATGATATTGTTTGTGTTATAAGAGAAGCTCAAACTTCAAGCCAAATTAGACCTGTGTAGGTTATGTAAGGACCCAAACTATACCCTAGTAGAAATATTATATGTCCATGAAAGTATTTGTGTTAGGTGATAAAATTGTGACATGATTATAAGTTGTATATGTTTAGAATTTTGGTTTGATGGACCATAATTAGTAACTTGGAATTAATTGGTACCATTAGAAAATTGATGTATTAAAATGTACATTTGGACTAGGAAAAATGTCAAATGGCAAGACAAATTGGTACATGAAAATTTAGATGACTAAGCCTATACATTTGTGACATTTGGCATAAATAAATAAGGGATAAATGACGGTATAATTTAATGAAATTTGGCAGCATTGAATGAATGACAAATGGCTTAGAAGGATTGTGACATTTGGCAACTTATGGAGTGGACAAATGGGACACATGCAATGGTGACAAATGTTATGTTGTGAGAGTGACACCTAGCAACTTAGGTCTTAAAACTCTTGTAAGGAAGTTTCTGCAGCTCTCATTCTTGCTCTCTACCGAAATTATCCACCCTTACTTAGCTTCTGAATTTTTGTACTAATTTTGTGCAAAACTCTCCAAACTATTTGGCAAATACTGCATCAAGAAATTTACCTTATGATATCCTCTTTGTTGTTGTCCTTTTGGTATCTTAGGATGGTGTTTGTTTGCTTAGAAGGCTAATTTAGCTTGTTCTTTAAAGAAGGAATTTGAAGTTACACAAGTAAGGGAATTCTAAACTTGATAGCATGTATTAATACAAGTTCTATTATGATTGAATTGGCATGGAATGTGTGTTATGATGATGATAAATGAGTCCTAGAAAATTGATCCTTGTATGGAAAATTCTGTTTTGGTTTTGATCTATGTATCACGGACACAGCAAAATGGAGTCATGTTCATGTGTCAGACATGTGTCCAACACATGTCTGTACGAGTCGGCATTAAAAATTATTTTTTTAAGCTTGGACACGGCTTGGACACCTCTTGAGACGGCTTGGACACGGCTGGAGACACGTCATTGGACTTTTCATTTTCATCTGAAATAATACCATTGTGCCAAGACTTTTCACCTTCCATCTGCTCTTCATATGACGCTTTTGAGGTGTAGTTTCCATTTGCTCCTTCACGCCTGTGCTAGTTCTTCACCTTCCATCTTCGTTTCTCCTTTGTGGTGCTGCCCTGCTTGGATAACGTCATTCAAGTTCATTGTACTTGTTATCTTATTTTAACGTCATGCACCTATATATATGCGTATCATTTCAAAGCATCAGACCAAATACAGAAGAGTTATTTCTAGGCAAAGGTGAAATAATCTCCCACTTTTATTTAATCATGTGTGACTTGTTTGCCAAAAAAACCAATTAGAACCCTTGTCATCGTCAGCTCTTACTAGATCCCCCAACCCATTAGCTGGCCACCGTAATTGGGGAAGAGAAAGAAACTTCTACCCTTTGTCAACAAATTCTTATGATATTTTAGTAAATAGAAATTATTACTAAAACATATCAATTCAGAGTCATGATATTAGACAAAATGACAATTTAGAGATGATTCTCCAATATTTATCGTAAGTCAATATCACATGCTTCAAAAACTTTTTGTTTTATCCACATGACTTAAACATTTTGTCTCAATATTCTATATGCACATCTAGGTGTTGCAGAGGATTTCACCATCGACATAAAGACAAAATTGTAAACATAAGTATAGGGAGAGGAAATCACTGGACAGATTCAAATGAGAAGAATAGGGAGCACCTGATCAAATCAACTAGTTTTGATCGTGAAATCTTAAAGCCTGCACTCGCTAGAGCATCAATCCTGAGTGATAAAAAGTCATTTACCATCATTTTGATCTAAAACATAACTGATACAACAGCTTGCAACCTTGGTGGTTCATATTCGAGAGCAAGCAATGGTATTTTTTTCTTAATTCAAAATTTTATAATATATATATATATATATAGCCGTATCCGTGTCCACCAAATTTTAGAAGTTTGTGTGTTCCTGTATCCGTGTCCGTGTCGTGTCGCGTAACCGTGTCTATGCTTTTTAGCTGCTGATACACTTCCACGTGCAAAACTAAAGACCAACCGACATGAATCTTACTTATATATCTAACTCCTCCTTTTTCCTGTTTCTATCTAGGGTTTAGCTCTGTGTATCGGGTCCCATTTGTACTGACTCGTTGAAGCTTTATACTACAGTGGCGAAGCTAACAGAGTAAACAGAGAGAAAGAGATAGATAGACAGGTAAGGTCACGTGTCTCTTCCGCACGTCTCTCTCATGCCCTTTGCCTTTTTTTCTGCTCTTCACTGGTTTGTCATTGATCGATCTTCTCTTCTCCGGGGTTTTAACTTATGTTTCCCTGAGTAAAGTCTACACTGTTTAACTTCAGTTATTGGTCTGTGACCATTGGTGATTCATGTTACATCTACATGGCAGTTATGGACAAGTCATTTGTACGTTTTTTGCCCCCTTTTTTTGGTTTCGGTATCTTTTGCATTTACCCAAGTTGAGAAAATCCCAATCCCATCAAGTTTTGAATAGATTATACTCTCTTAGTCTTAGCTTCCTTACATCACATCATCAAGTGAGTGTTGCAGTTGATAAATTGTATTTAATTTTATCTCTTTTATTACATTGATAAATTTTGCAGTTGATACGTTTTGAACCTTCTTCAAGCTCCTTATACATTATGTGTTGGTTATGACTTTATATCGGATCAACTAATATTTTAGGCCTTGAATTCGATCATAAATTTAATCAATTTAAACTTAATTCGTTGTTTTTAAATTAAATATATTATTTTTTTCTATACTAAAATCTTAATTTATATCTAATTTAGCTCTTTATATATTATTTGAATAGTCATGGTTTTAACTTATATCAACCAATTTTTTAGATTTTAAATTCAATTCAAACTTAATTTATTGTCTTTAAATTAAATTAAATTAAATTAAATCTATTATCTTCGCGTATACCCGAATCTTAAGTTATGTCTAATTTAGCTTTCTTACATCATCAAGTGAGTGTTGTAGTTGATAAATTGATAAATTTTATTTAATTTTATCTCTTTTATTACATTAATAAATTTTGCAGTTGATAAGTTTTGAACCTTCTTCAAGCTCCTTATACATTATGTGTTGGTCATGACTTTATATCGGATCAACTAATATTTTAGGCCTTGAATT
Organism: Erythroxylum orinocense; assembly: GCA_025531955.1. Taxonomy (NCBI): domain Eukaryota; kingdom Viridiplantae; phylum Streptophyta; class Magnoliopsida; order Malpighiales; family Erythroxylaceae; genus Erythroxylum; species Erythroxylum orinocense. Next base: position 5,665 of record JANZLX010151930.1, read on the forward strand.
CGATCATAAATTCAATCAATTTAAACTTAATTCGTTATTTTTAAATTAAATTGAATTAAATATTTTATTCTTTCATATACTAAAATCTTAATTTGTATCTAATTTAGCTCTTTATATATTATTTGAGTGGTAATAGTTTTAACTTATACCAACCAACCTTTTAGATCTTGAATTCAATTCAAACTTAATTTATTGTCTTTAAATTAAATTAAATTAAATTAAATCTATTATCTTCTCCTATACTCGAATCTTAAGTTATGTCTAATTTAACTTCCTTACATCATCAAGTGAGTGTAGGCTTCGAAGTCAAATTGATCTGGCCTTTAATTTTCAAATTTGATTATTAACTTAAACAATTCCAATTTAAAATATTAATTTTGAATTAGATTAAATCTAATCATATTTCTTTTTCATACACAAATTTTAATTTATGTCTAATTTAACTCCTTCAAATTAATCGGTTGATCTCGAATTTTAATTTATAATTAATTTAACAATCTTGTATCGAAAACTCGGATATTTTTGTCATCTCGTATTTATGTAATGCCCGAAAGGGGACATACGAAGCAATTACTGTTGGAGTGAAGAGAGCAGCAAAGCACAATAAGGGGACCCGAACAGCGTGCAGTTGTCTTGTCATCTCAATTTGGTGGTAGACTTTTAGTGAAATTTTGTTTTTTCTCTTACCACACCATGTACTAACTTGACTGTATTAAGACTGTTGAGTTAAAAACCTTGTCTGTGAGTCTTATCTCTTAGTTTCTAATTTGATTTATTTTAATAATTTTTATTATTAAAAATTTATTAGTTTGTTAATTAATCAATCCATTTTTATAAATTAATCAATTTTATATAAATAAATGTTACATTAAGGGCATTCTTCTTCAATTATATTTTAAATTCTTTAATTTTATTAAATTCTTTAATTTTTACAATGAAAAGGTACTTTAAAAAAATATTTTAGTTTACCTTTAAATAAACAAACTTATTAACAAACAAACTTATTAACTCTAATCAACATTTTGTTAATTTTAATTTGTGTAACACCAATATTTTTAATTATGAGCCCATTGATTAGTATTTGGACTTAATTATAAACAATAAAAAGATATTTTTTTTACAATCCAAACTTTAAATGCTTACAATAAAAAACGATCTCTTAGAAAAAAAAAAGCAATTTTATCCATTTGAGAGCCATTCAAGTTGATTTTACAATAAGAAAATGTTTTATGATCACCTCTCAAACGTGGAAATATGGACAAGACATGTTGACCATGTGTAAGTTTTAGGAATGACATTATCATTTTGAGAAATAATGACATTATCTTGCAAGATTTAAGATGGTGATATTTCCAAGTTGGCGTATTTAGTGTACAAAATTTTTTATTTATTAAGGTCTAAAAATAATTATAATATACATAAATTTTTATATTTTTACAATAAAACTGATTTTATAATTTGATCCTATAATTTTATGATTATAAAGAAAAAATTTTACAAATTTAATTTTATGATTATGGTTTATTGATTTTACAATAAGCCATTAGAAGTATCGGCTAAATTTTATTTTAAATTTTAATTACAATTAATTTGCAATATTAATAACATTTAATTTATTGTAAATGTAATTTATAATTAACTTTTATCACATTAGTATTAGTAAAAGAATTAGATATATTCCTTTTAGTATCCATAAGTTTTAAATTAAGTGATATTTACCTTTTCCTTTAATAATAAAAAAGGGTTAATTGTATATACTTACTTTCTGTTTTATTTAAAAATTAGTGAATCAGATGTAAATTTTAATAAGTGAATATAAAAAATATATATTTAATAACTAAAAAAACGATAATAACAGTGCAAGAGTTATAAAATTGATTAATAATATCTTTACTAATTAGAAGTAAAACCGCATACTACTGAACTTTTTCATATCTTACATCTTATCAAAATTTTATCAATTACATCAATGATACAATCATACAATTCAAAACATTCTTCTTTTTACATAAAAGCTCATTGTATGTATATTATATACATCCTTTTTTTCCCTACTTTTCAAGACTCTGATTAACTGTTTAGGATATGTAAAGTTACTCTTATAACTCATATATAGTTTATTTATACTCAAAGTAATTTAAAATAGTCATTAGAAATAAAGCCTAGCTATTACAACAACTAGTAACTATAAGATTTTTCTCTTAACTTTGATCATATTCTTATATTATATAACAATACAATTGTAATAAATCTTTCTAAAAATCTTTTGCATCATTTTAGAACTAAACATATAAAAATCAAACATTATTTTCTTAGAGATTATGTAACCTTACTATTTAGTCATTGGTCTTTTAGAGGTAAAGTATTTTGATCATAAATTAAAAGTTGGTTCAATAGAAGAGGTTTATCTTTTACTCTCGTATCATTTATCATCCCCATAAAATCTATGTAAAGAAGAATTATATTCACCAAAGTTTGATATGCGAGAAAGTCACTCAAAATTTTAAAAAATGTATTAAATGAATTAAAAGTAATTTTTAAGATAATAAAATTCTTAGTTTCTTTTTTTATATTAAATTTAATTGCTCACATCTCAATAATTAAAATGATAGTCATGATATGTCAGGTATTTTTAACAAGAGTAACATTGAGTTATATTTAATAAAAAGACTTAGCTTAAGTTTAAAAAAAAATAAATTTGGGTTATTTTGATAATTTAGCATAAATTAGGAATTAAATTTTTAATGTTTTTCATAAATAAAATATAGTTGATAAAAATATTACTAAATAAATATAAAAACTCTTGAAAATTTAGAAAACGTATAAAAAACATATTTAATTTTTGTTATATATTTATTTAAATAAATTTGAACTTCTTATATCTTTATCGTTATATTTTTTATAGATTAAGCTCCTATTTTATTATTTTTAAATTGTAAGTCTACATTTTTAATATTATTCTATATTTTATTCTTTTTCCATTTCAAACTTTGTTAAACCTTTTTGAAAATGAACTTATCTAAATTTAACTATTTTTGAATAATTAATTTGATAACTTGGTTTATTTATATAACACAACTACCAGTGGGTTGCAGAAGGAAAAAATACTACCTCTCTCCTAACAGTAAACTTGTCAGGCGGCTCCAGAAAAAACAGAGGGGACTTATGAACTGTGTTAGACGCTATGTTAGGGACAGACGTGAGGCCAGAGCTAGTCATAAGCTATGTGCCAAGACTGTCAGCTACCCTCGTAATGAGTCGTTGGTGGCCGAAGAAGTCTCCGACAAGGTGCCGTGGCAATAGCCGACGGTAGTGGACAGGATTTGGAATAAGAGAAGAGAAGAAACGATGCATCGAAAAATTTAATAATAAAATATTTTTATTAGAAATTTTAAAAAATTATTTTATTGCTATTTTTAAAATTTTGAATTATTATTAACTTGAATAAAGTTTAAAATTTTTAATAATCAAATCTTATAATTATATAATCCAAGTTTTAAAGGAAATATGTATACAGCCAAAAACTCACGAATCAAAATAACCATCTGACACGTTATGGCAATAACTCGATGGAGAAAGGTGCAGAAGTGGACTGGACCTATAAGAAAAGGAGGACTTGAAAATTTGAGAAAGGAAATAAATACAGCTACCGACGTGACCTCTGCAATAACTAGTCACGAGAGTAACGTGAAAAGAAGACAGCTTAGGCTATGCATTGACCTATAACGGTTGGGAATTTGTAGTACCAATTAATTTATGAGATCTTTGAGACAAATAATAAATATTAATTTACAAGATCTATGCTCGTAAAGAAAGCTAAATGATGATTATATCCGCAAAAAAAGGGTATTCATCGATAATAATGTATGAAAAATAATTTACATCATTTTTTGAGACATATGTAACCACTTTTTAAGAATGAAAATTTTAAGAAATGGTATAAAAATTAAATTCTTGTTTAGAAAATAAAAGATCAAATTATATTATGAACGCATTTTATTAAAAAAATTACCAAAAGAATTATAGAATACTAGAAACTAAGACTAAGATAATTAAATATAAAACGAATGTAAAACTATGTTAAATAGTAAATATAAAACTCCACAAAATAAGTAAAATTTCATTAAAGAAGTCGAATTAAAAATTAATTATTTCAAATTTCCCATGTTTTTATTTATCTTAAATTTACTTCCTTTTATACTAAATAAGTAAATTTTTATTAAAGAGGTTGAGTTAAAAATTAATTATTCTTAATTTCTCATCTTTTTATTTTTCTTAAATTTTCTTCCTTTTCTACTTTCAATGTCAAATACATCCATTTTAATATTTTTGATAATTTTTATACATATCTTTATATTTTTCATCATTAATATCATTTTTAACATTCAATCTTTTCCCATATTGATATAGTGTTTCTAAATCACGCATTTGATGCATTATTGTGTTGTCAATTCAATAATAACTTATAAGACGAGGATGCATAGAGACATGAATAAGGATAAGGAAGACTTGGAAGCTTAGGAGTAAAATAAAAATTAATGTATGATCTCAAGACCTTTAACTTTTAAAGTTTCATATTAATTAAAGTTTTATTTTAGTTACCGGTTCTTCAAATTTTGAAAATTAATTTATTATCTAAATTTATATATTTATAAGTAAATGAGACACCTAGTAAATACTTTTTATAAACATGAAGTATTATTTATTTTCGTTTTGTTTAAAATATATTTTATTCTTTTCAATGAAATAATAATGTTCATTTATTATAAAAAGGTTATTTATGGAATTCATTAGAATTCAAAATATTAAATTAATTATTTTTATATGATTAGCTTAAATATGATTACACAATTAGTTTTAATTAAGTTTATTATTTTTCAATCATATTGATCAACTTGATGATTTGGAAAAATTAAGGAAAAAATAGATTATAATTATACACCCTCCAATTAGGATGTTTAATGTTCTTGACTATCATAGTCTGCCGACAATGGTCAACAAAAGTTGGCCTTTCCGTGTCCCTTTTTACCTTGACATGCAAGTGACCTGAATATGCAACCAACTCTATTAATGCCTCAATCCATGAACTAATAAAATTAAAAATTAATTGAATAAAAATATCTCACTAGTCATACATGAGAGATTTTTTTTAATTTCAAAATATAAAGTTAACACTTATGTTTTGAATTTATATTAATTAACTATTTAATATATACTTATGTTAAATAGTTAATTATCTTTATATATAAGTAATTTAACTATACTTATTTCTCACTTCTTATCATATTTTAAAGGAAATATCATATTACCAACTTTAACTCTTCATAGATTTCCAAAGTGAAATATTATATAGTATTGGACTTGTACTTCCAAAGTGGTTAAAAAGATAATAAATAAATATTTATTTAGTTATTTGAAAATTAATTAGTTATAAGAAAATTAATCAAAATTAATTTTCATTTATTAATTCAATAGATATGCAAATTAATCATTTTTGGACATTAGACAAGATACTACAAAGTAAAATTGAACAAGATAAAATCACAATATTTTTATTGTTGCTTTTTATAGAGAACATGCTTTTTATATATATGCTTACAAGAAAGTGCAGAATATGATTTAAAATAAAAATTTAAATTTAATTAATATACAATTTATAAAATCTATTTTTTAGAAATATAATAAACTAGTCTTTACTTCTAAAGAAAATAAGAAAAGGTTAACTTTCTCTAGTTTAATTTTTGTGTATAATTGATATTTGGTTTTAAGTAATTTTCTTTGACAATAAAATTTAAATTTATATGCAGTTATTAACTCATAATTTCATAGAAAAAAATGTTATTAAATTTATAATTCAAATTTAAAAAGAAACAATTAAATACTCAACACTTATATACATTAGACCTAATTAACCTAATTAAACGAATTAATTAAGTTTAAGTAAACTATATAGCTAACAGTCATACAATCCCACGCCGGCCACCAGTTGTGTTATGGGTAGGACTCCTTATCTGCTCTTTGTTGCTGATGCTGCTGGTAGGCAAATATAAGTCCTGACATATTCTGCTTGTAAGGTGTTTGAATTAAGTTCAAGAGAAGATGGAAATGGAAATGGAAATGGCCTAGCTCGCTTATCTGGGATTGTTTTACTAGTGTTTTTAGAATTGAAATGCACCTTTTTGGAGGATTTTGACATGCAACTAATTGAGTCATTCGTCACTGTTTCTTCTTAAAGAGAATGAAATTGAGTGAAGAAGATTGATTGATTTCATTTGATTACAGAGATTAAATACAGATTACAGATGGATAGACTCCACTTTACAAGGAAATACATTTGAATTCAAATGTTCCTGATTATCAGCTAACTAATCAACAGAATAAATCTGTAATTAAATGTATTGATTACACGGTCAATCACACGTGCACAAGTACTGCACTTATACGCCCCCCTCAAGCTTGTAGTTGGAAGCAACTCCAAGCTTGCTCAAATTAACATGGAACATCGTTTTGGCAAGGGGTTTAGTGAGCATGTCAGCTAGCTGATCCTTTGCATGAACATGTTGAACTTGAAGATGCTTATTGAGAACCAAGTTCCGAACATAGTGAAAATCCACAGCAACATGTTTCATTCGCGTATTTATCGCCGGATTTTTGCTCAAGTACAAGACACCAACATTGTCGCACAAAATTATTGGAGAAGCAGGCAATTGAATTTGAAGTTCACGCAGCAAGTTTTGTACCCAGGTCACTTCCGATGCCAAGTTTGCCACAACCTTGAATTCAGCCTCTGTAGAAGATCACGCCACTGTTTGTTGCTTCTTCGAAGACCAGCTGATGGGGTTGCGACCAAGAAATAAAATGTGACCCGAGGTAGAGTGTCAGCTATCTGTATCACCTGCCCAATCAACATCAGAGTACATCGATAGGTTGAAAGAATTCGTTCTTTGTAGCATCGGTCCGAGAGTAGATGTCTCACGGAGATAGCGAAGAACACGCTTGAGAGCCTGCCAGTGAAGCTCAGATGGTTGATGCATAAACTGTGAAAGTTTGTTCACCGCGTAGCTGATGTCTGGCCGAGTAAATGAGAGGTATTGAAGCTTGCCGATAACAGTGCGATAGCGAGAAGCATCAAATGGGGGAGCACCATCTTGGACAGATAATTGACAAGCCGAGGACATTGGTGTGGCAGCCGGGTTACACTCATGCATGTTTTCGAGAGATAGCAGTTCCTCAATGTAAGTAGTTTGATTGAGAAAGAGTCCCTTAGTCGAACGATAGACCTCGATGCCCAAGAAGTAGTGTAGTGACCCAAGATCTTTAATTAAGAAGCGGCTAGCAAGTGCGGCAATCACATTATTCACCGCTGCAAGGTTGCTACCCGTAACAATGATATCATCAACATAGACCAAGATAAACACTTCAACCGCTCAAGATCGGAAGATAAACAAGGATGGATTAGACTTGGATTTGACAAACCCAACATGTTGCAAGTGATTTGTTAGAGCCATATACCACGCCAATGGTGCTTGTTTCAACCCATAAATAGCTTTTCGCAGCTTGCAAATGTGAGTTGGTGTCGAGGGTGTTTCATAACCAGGTGGTTGGGACATATAGACCTCTTCTTGTAGCTCACCCTGAAGAAATGCATTGTTGACATCGAGTTGTCGTAGCGGCCAGTGGCGAGAGACAGCAATAGAGAGAACAATACGAACGGTGGTCGGCTTAACCACAGGACTAAAGGTAGAGTGATAGTCAATCCCTGGGCGTTGTGTGAACCCCTTGGCAACCAAACGAGCCTTGTATCTGTCTATTGTACCATCCGATTTCCGTTTGATCCTGAAAAGCCATTTACAAGCCACAATATTTTTTGTTGGATCATGTGGAACCAAATCCCATGTCCGATTACTCGTTAGTGCATCAAATTCAACTTTCATGGCATCCCGCCACTCTTTATGTTTTTTGGCTTGTTTCACAGTAACGGGTATGGTTGTAGGTGGTGGAACATAGGCTAAATAATTAAATTTTATCTTTGGTTTGTAAATGTTGTGTTGGGAATGAGTGACTGGGCGTTGGGGAGCCAGTTGCTGGGTAGAGGTCATGGGAAGAGAAGTGATGTCGGATACAGGGGGTTGTAATGGATCGATGTCAGTTATGGGTGAAGTGAGTGGTGGACTAGTTGATGGGGAAGGGAAAGGGGAGGTTGGGTCGGTATGGGGTGGTTCAGTAATAGACAAAGGAGGAGGCAGAGACATGCCTTGAGCAACCGAGGAAGCCGATGGTGCATTGGAAGCGGCGAGAGTCGACGGCAGTGAGCTTGGGCTGGCACGACGGAATACAGGAAGTGGATGAGGAAGGGTAGGTGGTTGTGAAGGGTACTCTAATCGGTCTTCTTGGACTGTTTCAGGCTGAAGATCCCATGCTAAGGTTGCGGCCCGATTGGAAAGATGTTGGAATCTGGTTTGATAGGGGTATTCATGTTCACAAAAAACAACATCACGTGACAGGTATAATTTGGATTTGATTGGGTCAAAGCACATGTGACAGTGATGAGTAAGGGAGAAGCCAAGATATACACATGGGGTTGACCTAGGCTCTAGTTTGTGGTTGGTGTAAGGGCAAATCCAAGGGTAGCATAGACAACCAAAACATCGTAAGGAGGCATAATCGGGAGTTCGAGTAAACAGTTTTTCATATGGGGACAAAAAATCCAATGTTGGAGATGGTAGACGATTGATTAAGTATACCGCATGCTGACAAGCAAAAGACCAAAGGGTGGGGGGAAGGGAAGCTTCGGCAAGTAAAGTTTTAGCGGTTTCAACAACATGACGATGACGACGCTCAGCAAGAGCAACTCGTTGGGGAGTGTAGGGAGGGCTGATAAGATGCTCAATGCCTTTGGCTTGTAAAAATGGATCTAGACTCTTGTACTCGGTACCGCCATCTGTATAAAATGATAAAATTTTTGTTGCAAAGTGATTGTCGAGTAAAGGTTGTAGTTTTTGAAAAATTTCTTTGACCTCGGTTTTGGATCTCAAGGTGTAAATCCATGTATACTTTGTAAATTGATCAACAAAAATACAATAGTATAGCTTCTTATCAATTGACAGAATTGGCGAAGGACCCCAAAGATCACTAAAAATTGTTTGCAAAGGCTTGGTACTTGACAATGTAAATTCATGGAATGGCAAACGATGTGCTTTATTGCAAAGACAAGAATTACATGATGTAGACTTGTCTTGTTTAGAAACTGGTAAAGAAAATTGCTTGCAAACAAAATTGAAAATTTTAGAATGCGGATGGCCTAGTCTGTGGTGCCAAAGGGCATTGGATGTGGTAGCAAGGTTGACTTTGGGTTAGGTTTTTGGCCATTCATAGAGGCCCTCGTTGCTCCGTCCCTGCACCAGCGGCTTCTTCGTTCGGAGGTCCTTCACACAAAAAGAAGACGGGTAAAACTCAATTGATGTTTGATTGTCATGACAAAATTATGAAACAAAGATTAAATTGCGCTTAATTTGTGGTGCACAAAGAGTATTAGAGAGCGTGAAAGATGAATTGGATGCAGTTAATTGAGTAGAACCGGAATGAGTTATGGGAATCTTTATACCATTGCCCATGGTGATACCTTCGTAACCATAATACTCAGGCATGTCATGAGGTTCGGATGTGACATGATGCGATGCTCCGGTATCAAGCAACCACGGACTGGAAATGTTAGAAGTGGCTACCGCATAATGTGCTTTAGCTTCATAATGATTGTGAGATCGGGAGCGGCAGACATCTGCTTCATGACCGGTTCGTTTGCATAGCTGACATTTAACAGGCTCGGCAGTGCTTGAATATCCACGCCCCAAATTAGGGCGGCCATTATGCCACTGAGAAAAGAGACTGTCGCCACGATTGGTGCCGCAGCCAAAATGATTGTAGCGACGACCATTACGCTGGTTGGAGTTGTGAGTCGGCTTGTTGCTGTGAGCTATGGCGGTCGTGATGGGGGCTGCCGGCTTCTTGGCTTCTTCATGTTGAAGAAAGATCTCGTGATCAAGCAGTTTATCAGACAAATCTTCATATGAAATCGTTGTATCACGGGCACGGATCGCAGCGGAGATTTCTCGGTATTCTGTCCCAAGGCCACGAAGAATTTGAACTATGAGCTCATCATTGGCAATGGGAGCGCCAGCTTGGGCTAGCTCATCAGCCAAGACTCGAATCCGAGCGAGATATTCTGTAATTGTTAGCGCATCCTTTGTAAGGCGAGCAAGTTGGTCTCTTAGGCTAAACAACCGGGATTGAGATTTGTTTGCATAAGTTGTGTGTAGCGACTGCCATGCCCGGTGGGCAGAGGATGCATTAGCAATCATTGGGGCAATAGTGGTATCGACAGATGCCATCAAAGCATTCTGGATTAGTTGGTCTTGCTGGAACCATAAGACAAAGTCCGGATTGGAAATGTTGGCAGGGCCGGTTGTCCATTCAGGAGCAGCGGTGCTGCCGTCGAGATGACCATATAAGTCGTGTCCATGCATGAGCATGGAAACCTAGGCTTTCCAGGTCGCAAAATTTACACTGCCTGTGAGCTTGATTGGTAGCTGGGAGGCCGGATTGAATTGGACAATCGGCGAGACGGGATGTGGAGTGTCAGAGTTAACAACTCGGTGATTGCTGGCTGGTTGAGTCATTGTGACGGAGGAAGAAGGTTGAGGGGAGGGAAAGAAAAAAAAACTGGTATAATGCTCAGTTAGAGAGAAAACGGCTCTGATACCATAAAGAGAATGAAATTGAGTGAAGAAGATTGATTGATTTCATTTGATTACAGAGATTAAATACAGATTACAGATGGA
>JANZLX010152043.1:0-16479 GCA_025531955.1 Erythroxylum orinocense
TTTCCTTTTATGAAGCTATTATATATATTCACATTTGATGGTATATACTACATGTTGTTTTAAGCTTCCTTGAATCTGGAAGATGACATGTATGTTGATGGAGGCAGGAGCGATGTCATAACAGTCCATAAAGGATTAGGAAAATCGGTTGTTTTGGAAAATTTGTCAATTCCACAGAGCACATCTGGACATTCACGTATGCATGTCATTCCAATTTTAATTCGTTTAACGATTCTCTAATCTGACAATATCTAAGTTCTATACTAAATGTGTTTTAGGTAAACCATTTCGTACTGGCAGTTCATATGGAGAGTTTGTCTTCCATAATAAGTTTGGCGGCTCATTCACTGTATCCTCTATAAGTTTGGCTATAGCGGAAACGTTGTTGCAAGAAGGTGTCAAAACCCTACACGTGAGGGAAAAACTATCACTGTTTCAATTGGTGCGCTCAAACATGTCAGGACTCTTCTCGAGAATCCAGACATCGGGGACTCATTTACCTTTACCGACTCTCATGTCACTTGGAATCCAAGAAAATAATTATATCATTATCATTTATCGATGCAATACACTAGACTCAGCTTTAAATTTGATTTATTGTTGTATTTGTAAGAATTTGTCAAACAAACTCCCTACTAGTTAGGGGTCAAGCTGCGTCCTGTTGAATGTCGGCTATTATTGTTCTTGTTCCATGACTGTAACAATTGTTAAGCTTCTAATTCAAAGTTTGTACTTGAATATGATATTCAACAAATTGTTTTATTATATTTTGCACATATTGTGTAAGATATTGTATTCAAATTCTTATATTTCTAGAAAATTCAATAAACAATGAATTTCAGGTAGAAATATGCTACCAAAGAGTCAACGTGATGTAATGCGGCCCAGGTTCAGATGCATATTCAGAGGTACTTACTGTGAAGGTGAATCATCATAGTCTGTAGCTGCAACTGAATCACCTCCTCCCCCTCCAGGGCTTACAGTTGCAGATGACGCATCACCTGCTGCTCCTCATGCTACATCATCCACCACTCCTATATCATCCACTACCCCTATATCTGATGAAGGAGACGACCGTCAGCCTGGAGCTGAGGAACCTGATGGAAGAACGTACATAACAATTGCCAATAATATGTAAGTGAAAACACTTGAAATATTGTATGTTTAAAATTAAGTTATAGGTTTAAATTTTTGCAAATGGTATAAAATTATTTGTTATTATATTAGGTTGATTCCGTTTGGACCGTGTTCAAGAAATATGACAACTAAATTTAATGAGAGGATTTATTCTGAGGGTTATGTATAGAAGAATATCTCTCAGGCCACAAAGGTATTTCACTTTCAGGAGTTTGAGGTACAATAAAAAATTTTATTCTTTTTTAATTGATTTGTATACATTAATAAGATAAATATTATTACATTATAAGTTATCGAATTTTTTTCATATTTATTTCATAAAGCATTTTTCTGGGATTTTGATTTCGACGCGGTCATACATAAAGTATAGGAGAGGCGAACTCGTGCACGTTATCGCAACTTTATTGGTGCGGTACATAAGGTTGTTGTACGACCGCCTTATATTTCTGAGCAATATGGAGTCGTTGGTAAGAGTATTGGACATCACTTGAGGCAAGGTCCAGGTTAGAGCGTAACTCGACTATCAGACGTTGAAGACCGGGGGGAGAGAGTCTTCCTGTACATACGGGAGGATCAATTACCCACCACGAGTATCTAAACTTTACACTTATATTCTAATTGTTTTACTTTGATGTATTTCAATGAAATAGAAATTGATGTGTGAATGTTGGAATGAAAATATGTGTATTATGAATAATGATAATTGTATAAATGTCTGGTGCCTTATATGGTTATGTTGAGTTATTTTATTTGTTTAACAGGAGGTAAATATCATAAAATAGAGGGAACTCTGCCGAAATTTTTATAAATTCTAGTTCACATATAACATTTTAGGATAAATATGCAGGAAAAGTCTATAGACATAAAGCCTACACCTACTTAGTTGTTTTTGCACACTCAAACTAAGAAGCATGACGATGTGACATTCATTAACATTCGATGTTGAGAATTGAATATATGTGAAATTTATGCTTTAATATTAATTCTTAATAATTATCACTTACTAATATAAACGTTGCCTCCTAATAGGACCAAATACAAGAAAACATTTAGCGACAGTCTCAGCACGAACAAGCTGTTGATGAGATTTAGATGTATCTTGATGCAGTGGGTGATAGGGACCGTCATGGAAGGATCTTCGGGCTAGGTTTAGTTGCGAATACATGTTATTCGTAATCCTCCACATCCAGTACTGCAGCATCTAGTAGATTGCCGTAACCCGTAAACCTATGAAGTCAATCAGCTTTGGACCAGAGTGGACACATTGATGGATTACATAGCTCAGCTGAGACATGAGGTAGATGATGAGTTGAAGGCGAGGGGTAGCACCTCAGAGCAACTGCAGTTACCAGGACATTAGGATTGTTATAGTCATTTACTTTGATGTACAAAGACTTATTATGTACACTATAATATTTTTATTATCAATGAAAATAATTTTAACTTTATATCATTAATAAACGTTCTGTTTAAACAAATTAAATATATAAAAATCAAAATATTATGCACAGATAATTCATTGGGGTTGAAATTATGCATTAATCATAAGATCATAAAATAAAATTAAATGTCGGCATATTTTAAAAAATTTTAAGTTTTCTTTACCGACGGAAAATAAAAATATGTCGGTAAAATATATTATATTTATTGACGGGAAAGATAAACCGTCAGTAAAATGTTAGATATTTATTGATGGTTACTCTTCGTTCAGTCGGTAATATTACAAACCATTAAGATTTTCTGAACTACGGTTTACCGACGATTGTAATATCATTAACGGACTAACCATTACCATAAGAAATTATCACAATGGAATATTTAGTCTATAGGTAAATTTACCAACGGTTTACATATCGTACTTCCATCGGTATATTTATCGACAGTTACATAATATGTCTATCGTTAAATTTACCTACGGTTGTTTTAAGGATGTCATTATCCATCTGTTTATTCCGTCGCTAATTTATATTACTGATAGAATTTAACTCTTTTTTGTCAAAAATTGCCATCGCTAAAAGATGATTTTCTTGTAGTGTATTCTTCTGATAGAAAGTACAACTACTTCCGATTGGCCTCTGCTAAATAAAAACATTGTATGTGATTGTGGATTTGTGGAACTTCCGTTCATGTAAGGAAAATAAGCAGAGGAGGACCAAACGTTATGTCAATGCAGCCATCGCAAGATTGACCAAAGAAAGAACTGATGAAGCTGGGTAGACCACAAATTGCGTCGTTACAGGAACACTTCTCGTCTTTCTTCAATTATTAGTTATGGTATACATAGAAAACCAGAGCAGCTATATAAAAGGGGACCAAATCTTCTACACCCACTACCCAAGACCAACCCTGTGGCACTCAAGCACAGCCACCAAATTTTGCTGGAGTACTTCTTGTTTTTTGAAACATTCACACTTGATTGCTACATTCTATATTCTGCGAAACGCAACTGTCAGGAACAGAAAAACTTTAAGCGGTTGTGTGTGTACAAGTTGGTTGGGGGTTCAATTATTACTCCCCACCTTCTTTTGTCTGGAAAATAAGAAGTAAGCTTTGGGATCGACATTGAATATATTAAGAGGGGTATAAAATATTTTGAATCCCTCACTCTTTCTCCCTTTTTCTTTTTTCACCATCCGCCAGCTATATATGATATGGTGGCATTACACAGGTATCTCATCTGTTGCATCCATGTGATTCAGTGGTAAGATCAAAATGCAATCCCACCAAGAGCAAATTTCATCTTGTAATTGATTTATATAAATATTGCAAAAAATGAGTCTTAACCCGTATTAAGTTAGTCAATAGTTTCTATATAAGTTATTTTAAGTTATCCATTTCTAACATTTAATTGTCCGCTAGCAAAAAGAGGAAACTTAAGTAATCTTTTTCGAATTATTAACAGTGTCAAATAAAATTTAAAAAAAGGAGAGAAGAAGAAAGAGGCTTGCGGAGAAATTTCGATATGATATCATGTACAACAAAAGAAAATATTATTTTTAATAATTTTCAAAAATTAAGATCATTTTGATTTTATAATATAATTAATTTATCAATATCATAAATATCAATTACAAATCATGCTTTAATATAAAATTTAGTTCTTTTCTACTTCTCCTTTTAAAGTCACAGGTTATGTAAGAAGTTGTATAAATATCTGGGTAAATTAAAATTGCAAATTTTCGAAACTGATGAATAATATTTTTTGCACATTTTAATAATTTAATTGAAATATAATTTTTATTAGAATTATATTTAATTCTAAATAAATATTAATTAGGTGCTATTTAATATCTAACATTATCTTCTATTTATCAAATATCTTATATTTGACTTTAAAATTTTTAAAACTTTACAATTAACTCAAATTTGATTAAATTACCTTTTGTTCTTTTCGACAATCTTTTTTTATGACGTATTAAGTTTCTAGATACATTGATAATGAATATAAATTAAATTTATGACCTTCTTTAATTTATCTTTAATTTTTTAATTAAACAATTTATATCTATGAACTATATCAATTATTATATTTTCATCGTTCTTGTTTGCTAGGGCCGGGTGAGAATTTATCAATTATACGCAACTTTTCTTTTATATTTTATAAAGAGGTTATTTTTGTAACTTGAACTCATAACCTTCCAATCATAAAGAAGTAACCTTACCAATTGCTCTAAAGCTTACCCTAAAAAAGTTTTATAAATACATAAGTAATAATCTATATAAAATTCTGAAGTTGAATTACTTCAATAAATTTGTTCTCTAATGCCCACACATTATCTTGATGCGTTAATTTAGAGATCAATAATTTTTACACAAAATTATAAATTATGATTTCATCTTAATTTTATTTAAAATGTATTTGAGTTTTTCTTACTTTTGAATTAATTATATATATAATAAATAATAGTTTTAGTTAATTAACCACAAGTATACAACTAATCAATCAGTTGTATAGCATAAACCACCTCATATATAACTACTTTTCGTTCGTTTCACCTTGACAAAAAACGAACTTGAAACGATCACTAAAATCAGCGGCGCCTCAACATGGAGGTGCAGTTGGTGCCATGTTCTGTTAGCTAAAGCTAGCTGCCAATTTTTTAATACGAAATTGGAAAGATAACATAGGAAAATCTAAAAGCCAATTCTTTATCAAAAAATTTCTATCAGATGCAGTTCGTGTCATCCATAGTAAAGTCCATTTCGCTCAAGATGCTAATGTAAATGCCAAGGTCAACTATCCGATACCAGATATCCACTGCTTGATATGTTATTAAAACAGTGTTGGAGGATATATAAACTCCCAAGTAGCTTGTAACTTGGCCGCGCTGGTTCTATAATACATGTATACTCCAACCTTCATCTTATCTCTAATGAACAGTAAGGGCTGACCTAATATTATAAACTATCCACCAAGCTAGCTTAGAAAACTTTAAGTCAACCGGCCACATGCAGCTTGAGTGATGCCATTTCTTTTTTTCTGCACAAGACTTGTGAACCCTCTACTTCAGAATTTCGTATGTATGCTATATATATTAAGGTACTTGGGAGTAGGTACCAAGAATTTCGTATTTCTGCTTTTTTGTTTTTAAATTTGTATTCGAATGGACAGTAGACTTGCATTCATTGTATACTACTTCTACACTATCATTGATTCTTCCAATTAGTTTGTTAGGATGCTTAATTCTTTCCTGGAACGAAGTATTATTTTATCTATAGTATCATCTAAGGAAATCCTTTTCTCAATTACAAATATTAGCTATTGAATTGGTAGTTTCAACGGTGATCAGAACCACAAAGCTCAGGCAGTACTGGACTACATCGTAGCCTACATGCAACTGCTTCAGGACAATTTACCTTTTCTTATGTAGGCTATATTGGTCTGATTTTTTTGGATTCAACACGGTAGGAAACATGTTAACTTAGGCTTACAAGAGAGCGCCATCTCCGAAAGCGTCCATCTGTATAAAAATGAATCCTGACGCTGATCAAAATCACTCAAAATTCAAAACCCGTATCGTGAATCCACTTTTGACTGTCTAAGTCAACTTCTTTTATAGATCCAGAGAAGGAAAAGAACAAACTGTTTCGTATGTTCTTAGGTCTGTGCAAGCGCCATCTCCGAAAGTGTCCATCTGTATAAAAATGAATCCTGACGCAGATCAAAATCACTCAAAAGTCAAAACCCGTATCCTGAATCCACTTTTGACTGTCTAAATTAACTCTCTTTTATAGATCTAGAGAAAGAAAAGAATAAACTGTTTCGTATGTGCTTAGGTCTGCGCAAGCTGTTGCCACAGTAACCGTCTAATCGATGCATCCTCCAAAAAGCATTTATGCTATTTAAATAAAGTTGAAACATTCAGCGTTGCAAAATGATATTTTGGTCCTTCTCCTTTCCCGAGTAGGGTTTCTCTTTCGATGACTGATGGGACAAGCAATATTTATGTATAATCCTGTGGACAGCTTTGTTTGTTTATGGTGTATGATTGAAGTTGGAATACTCATGATCTCACTTAGAAACAAGCCACCAATCCTCAAAGTCAAAATCGATGATCAACATTAACCCAATATCGTATTGACCACACAGAGAATGAACAGGTCCGCAAACATTTCACCAGCCAGGCATATTCTTCGTGGCCATGGTCACGGGAGGAAGGGTTAAGAACTTAAGAAATTTCTTACTTTAAGAAAAAAGAGTAAATTATATTCTAATTATATTTTTATTATTCTAAATTACTTCAAAGTACTTTATAATATTAGGAAGTCTAGAAATTTGTTATTAAATTATTTAGTTAAAACTATTATTAAGAACAAATTAAAGTAATTATGTATGTCATATAATTTTTATTAAAATAATTTGACAAACAGTTAATAAAAATTTTTATTTACAATTTTAAATATTATAAAATAATTTTTAACTAATTTAAAATAATAAAAATATTTTAAAATTAGTCAAACTACAAGATTCATTTCAAATGATCATTGGTTTTATAACTTTTAAGTTAGCTTTCTACGAACTAATGATATACAGGTAGTGGAGCTTTAATGGTCTGCTTATACCACATGTAAGTTTCCAATTTGCAACCTTTCAGTCATGAATTATCAGAAAATAAGCCTGTATACAGTCATTATTCAACCGCCTGCTGACTGCTGTTCGTAGCAAGAACAAGCTTCCGCGAACTTTCCTCAGGGTAATGTTTATGCGGAACAGGCTTGTAAATGACGAAGCTTTATATGCATGTACGTGAGCCAATTAGATAACATCAGGTTGTGCATAAATGGAGAAGACCTATCTTCGTTTTCTTTGATCCTAAATTTCAGGCTATTTGGAATCAGCACAGGTTTATTACGTGGTGAAACTAACGTTATCTGCGGTAAAATTGGGTGGTATCTATAAATTGTAGTGAGACGATTTAGTAGGTGGTTACGAAAATATGTTCCTAAACTCTTTTGTCTTTCACGCTGAGTCTTCATGGCTTATTAAATATAATTAAAGGTAAAAAGCCTGCTTGTCCACTAGTATAATACACAGCACGGAAGATAGCCTCTTCGTGTCATTGTGAAGATAACAAAGGCACTTCTCATAAAGAAAATGATTACAAAAGTAAGAGGGATGACATGGAGGAACAGAAATTGGCCCTTGTTACGTTGACATGTGGATGATTTTACGAAAAAACTATGTTCTGGTTAGGCTTTATATACCAACGCTAGTTGCACCACTCCAATCCTATACTGCCGCATTGAAGACGCAAGCTAAAGCTTATCCCGTGAGGGTCTCCACACAATTTCCGCTCTGCAGATCTTTGATCCTTTTTTCCTTTCTGAGGTCATACGGATTCATTGCTTATTAAGGCTTTTTTTTTTTCATTTGCTTTCTGTTTTCTCTTGATTTGTATGATTTCACTTCTTTCTGTTGATTTTGGTAGCTATGAGTAACACAATGAGACCAAGATCGAAGGTTATGTTTCATTTGGTTTACGACAGGGGATAATCAAAACAGATTACCTCTTTAGTATGTGCAAACCATTCTTTTCCATTTGGCCTGTGGATTCTGTCTTTGATTGAACACAACTTCAAACAAAGTTGATATATTACTCTTTTTCTCTTTTTCTCGTGGAAGGAGGTGTTGTGTGTGGTTTTTAAGTCCAACATCTAGACTTTCCTCTACTTCTCCTTCATATTTGTTAGTGGATAGTAATATAGATCTTGAAAACTTCTGCGCAATTCATGGATGTGAAGGAAGGAAAAGAAAAGAAAGGAAATTTGATCATTCAGACATGGGAAAGATGCAAATCTCTTGGCCGTGGAAGCAAGAGGACGTTACGGCTAACACGAAAGAGCAAATCCTGGCCACGAATTGAGGCTTCTTTGGAAGATGATCGTAAGAGTAAGAGAAATCGTCAAGTAGCTCCTGAAGGTTGCTTCTCTGTGTACGTTGGACCACAGAAACAAAGGTTCGTGATCAAAACAGAATATGCAAACCATCCACTTTTCAAGGTGCTGCTTGAAGAAGCCGAATCCGAGTACGGCTACAACCCAGAGGGTCCTCTGGCACTTCCATGCAACGTTGACACCTTCTGCAGAGTACTTGTGGCCATGGACGACGATGGCGATGAAACTCATCGAGGCTGTGGCTTTCCCAAGAACCGTGGATCATATCAACCTCTTAGCCCCCCTCGTCTGATTGCCATGAATAGGTTCTAAGTCATGATCCTGTTTCTAGTGTGCTGTGTTTTTCTCTTTACTCTTTTCAGTTCTGGACCTTGTAGAGTGACACGAGTTCGCAGGGATCTAAGTTGTGTTATGTAACGATTCCATGTGCTGTAAGGAAATGAGTAAATATCCGGGCTTTTTTCTGTAAGATCGCTTATGCTATATGAAGTCTTTCAGTGTACATGTTGTTAGCCTGACATTATGCAGATTTTTCCCTTTCATCTTTGAACATAGCTCTTCTCGGTTGCATAAGGACTTAGATGCTTCAACAAGAACATAATTAGCAGTTACAGCAAATAAATTTCCAGGAATATTCTGATCGATTTCTGGATTGAGACCATTTACCAGTAGTAGAGTTCGATGTCTTTTGTCTAATCTAGTCCTTAACCAGGCAAGTTCAAGGCTCTTAAGATGCCCTGCACTTGAACAACTACTGAAGTGCTAGAAGATTGGAAAATAGATGTATCTACTTTCTCGTGATTGTACCACATCAAAACGATATAAGGTAGCAGGGAAGCCATCATTTACTTGCTCCATATATTTAAACCCCAAAACTAGTTGAGGAGAAGAAAGAAAGGTTCGTTTTGTTTTAATAATCTAGTGTAGCACACCAGTGCTGAAGAAACATTCAGCCGCCATTGTCAGTTTCCTGGAAATGGATGAAGGTCCGCACAGGACACTTCTGCGGAAAATTTAAGGGATACATACCTATCTATAAACACACACACACAAATCAACAACGACAATACTCAGTCTCGATATGCGATCTACACACGCACATACATATATATATATATATCATATCTGCAAGCTGAAAAAGACTGCCAGATAATAGATGTACACAAATTTATGATGAATATTTACAAGAAAATGGACTTCTTCTTACATCACTAGCTAGCACGCGTGCCCGTTCATCAAAGTTGACCTTGTAATCCTCTTCTTTTTTTTTTTATTTCATTTGCTTGTTGCAATCGAGTCTTTCAGTTGATCATCAAATACTGTTTCTTTCAGGAGTTTGGATTCGTTGGACAACTACGATATTAACAATATATTTCTGAATACATAATATATGTTTACTAGAATTGTCTTCTCTTGAATTGTTATTTTGTTTGCATCCAATTCCAACCTGCGTTTTTTCCTATCTTTTCCTCTTTGATTGAATCATTATCATGTATTGCCCTGCCTTCCAAGGTGTTCCATGTCCAGCAATCAGTTCTCCAAGCATTTTTATATTTTCACTTTTTTAATTTGATCAATTATAGTAGTGAAAATGCCATGTTCTCCTTAATACTTTTTAGTTAATCCTGTTAAAAATTATTAGAAGTTATTCATGGAAAACTTTTTAGAAATTATTTATTCAATACTAAAAGTGTTATAATTTATTATCAATCATTTAAATAGAATTTGCCATTTAATCTTAAATTGAATGGTAAAATAATATAATTAAAGCATACAATTGATTTGCTATTTTAACACTGTTGAGTTACAGTCAAGAAAAGGGAAAGAAAATATATGGAACCCATGTAGCCCACTCTTGGAGAGGTCTCTGTCTTCCAGATTTCCAACCCACTAATCCCATGATAATCAACGATGTGTATGAATTCGTATCACGAATTATCAATTACAACTATTAGCGACCCCATTTGCAGTTATAGCTGACGATAAAAGAAGCACTTACTTGTTAGTGCATTGAAACATAGTAAAAACTAGAAAGTCTCCCTTGGCTATGTTTGAAACTGAAATCCCATTTGTTGATGATATTAAAGTCAAGAACTTTTTTGTACTACAGGGGAATAGACTCACTTTTTCAATTTCCCTTCCCTCAAGATTACTTGAAAGGATGATTTCCATGCTTATTCATCTTTGTTGTTTCTTTGTGTTACATGTGGAGATGAATAAAAGAAGGAAGAAGACGATGAATAGTAAAGAAAAGAAGTTGACAATCACCTGTAAGAAAGAAGTGTTATTTTTGCTCTCTGGTGAATAAATTAGGTATAATTTGGCGAAAAAATAATTTTAAAATATTCTTTTATATTCTATATATTTAGATTTATATGATAAAGTTTCTAGAATAATTATACGTTGTAAAAAGAATTATGACGAGATTATAGTTATAATATTTATATTTTATTTACGTATTATTCTTAAATTATTTTAAATTATTGTTTAATTAAGATCGGATATTAATAGAACATAAAATAGCTAACAAATGTTATATTTTTCTTTATAAAGGAAATAATCAATTTCATAGACTAAAAATATAAAGATTTTAAACAAACGTATGAATACTTATTAGACATACAAGTAATGTTCCAAATAGAACGTAAAGATCTTCATAATTTCATATAAGCGATTATTTAGCTTGAGATCTCCAAAATTAGTTCATATATGGATATCTATGTTTTGATTTTATTTATGATATATTCTAGTTAAGGATAGCTCAATCGGTAGTCATTTAGTACACTAAGAGCTATAGTTAAGTGATCAACATATGATTCACCATCCTAAAGTAATTAGGGATAATATTTTGTTATTTTTTATTAGTATTGATTCGAAAAATCATTGGACAAGTGGAATGATACTTTGTAAAATAATTTACAATTGTCATTAATTGAATCAATTACTAATGATGGAGAGCTAACATAATTAGACACGAATAGAGTAGACATTAATTCTATATTCTATGTATAATATTATATGCTGAAAGGATTGAATTATATAAAAAAATAATTCACAGAAAGATTATTCAAAACCATTTTAACATTTCTAAATATTTAAGTGATCATAATGCATTCTAGACGCTAATCTTGATTTGTAAAGAGTTTAGTTTATCTAATCTTAAATATGATTTATGGTTATAATTTATATCTATTATCAATATATTTAAGAACCTAATAAATTACATGCAAGGAATGAGTTGAAGACTTTAATTATATAATTTGATTATATTGTTTTATTGTTATTGATCAAAATTTTGGAATTGAAATAAAAACCTTAATCTAAAATTGAATTAGATTCAATTTAATCTAAAAAGGTCTTAGATCAATACCTTACAACCATACAAATCATATGTATATCTTGTTAGTATTAATTTGAAGAGTTTAAATTATACAAACTTAAAACTAAGAATTTTGAAATTTTGATTTTAGAAATCGAAAATCACAAGCTATGAAACTCTAAAGTCATAGTAAACCCATAATTATTTTGGTATTCTTATAAGGAAAGCTTGGAAACTTACCCTAGCCCCGTTAGTCTTAGAAAACAGACAATTTTTTTTATGATTAATGGCAACTTGATGAACATATAGTTTTGTTACTTAAGTTTGTAAAAATTTGAAAAGTTTAGATTATTTGTCAATTTCCAAAAAACTTGAAATCCTAAATGGTTAAGCCGTAGGGATGGTTTACAGTTACAAAGCCAGGAATTGTAAATAAGGAAATGGTGTAATTTGATTATAGTTTGATTGGAAATATCCACACAACGGTGGCCATAACTAGTTGGCTTGGGTTTTGTGGATGAGTGTTGGAGTAATAAAGTGGCTGGTGGCAAGAGCTTAGAGACGTCAAATTGTAGGCGTGCCGATTGATGGTGGCATAAGGAAACTCCAAACAACAGGTACAATTGGACTTCTGGCTAGGAGTTTATAGTGATTCAATGGTTGTTCTTCGATGAGGCATGGCAATTAGAGCAGGGAAACAACATTGTGAGCGGCTATTGGAGGCACCTCGGGATGGCTTACAGCTTATGGCTGAGTGAAGCAAGTGTTGTCGCACACGCATGGAGGAGTTATAGCTTCAAGGAGGCAACTACTAGTTGGAAGACACAACAACGGTGCCGGAAGGAGCAGGGCAATGGTAGGTATTCTTAACCTAGAACAACCATAGCGTTATTTCTAAACACTAACTATTCTAACCCTAGAATAGTTTTATTTGTTTCCAAATTATCCATCTTCATCCTTTAAGAAAACGCTAATGTCACAAAAAAAAAAACCTTAGCCATAACATAGAATAAGGTTTGTTTAGGTATAAGGATAAACATATTCTAGTGTTAGAATAAGGCATGTTTGGTTAGGATTAAAATAATCTAAACATGAACAAAGTTATCCTTGGTTTGGAATAGAGCATTCTAAAACATATTTCCAAACAAAATTTAAAATTATTTTGAAATTCAATTTTAATTTCAAAATTAAAGTAATTATTACCTTAATTTGAATAAGATTAATAATTATGTTAATTCCTAATTAAAATTTAGAAAAGGAGTTTCTACAATTAGAATTAATTGTTTGTGAGTGCGCGTGTGTGCGCGCGCGCGTGTGCGATCATGTGTGCGCGTATATATGCATATGGGTGTGTGTTCGTGTGCGTGTGCGTGTGCGTGCATGTGTGGGCACGTGTATGTGTGTGAGTGTGTGTGTGTGTGTGTGTGTGTATGCATATGTGTGTGTGATAGATGAGACAAATAAAATAAAACTATAATTTTGTTTATTATAAGGCTTGTTGAGTGACTAAAGGCTCGTTTAATTCAAATATGTTTTATCTTACATCAATAGGTTCTATTTAACTAAATTTGCATGACTTAGATGATGACTCATGATCATATGATTTTAGAGACAAGTTTATAAATAACATATAGGATATATTTTGGCAAGAGTTGTCACCTAATAGATCTAAGAATCACGTGTGATGTGATTAATAAAGTTATATTTACCTAATTTAAGTTTAGTTGGTTTATTGAGTGAATCAAAGTCACCTAAATTTGAATGAGATCCTAGTCAATTTGAAAGATTAAAGTAGTATTTTCGAATCATAATGAGAACTATTATTTTGAATAAAATAGTGGAAGTAACAAAAAACACAACTTGAATGCACATTAAAGGCCTGTGCACGATCATGTACAATTATGCATCCACAATGCATGATCGTGTATAGACAATTTCTAGCTTGCAATTTTTTTTTGTAATTTTAACATTTCAAGGCTATTTTTGGATCCAAATCAAGTGGAAAAGCTCTAGAAAGAACCTTAGAAGACTTAAGAAGTATTTAAGGAAAATAAAATAAAAAAGGAGGCTGCACATCATAAACAAACAGATCAAAAGTGGAATCATCAAGATCAACTCCAATTTTCTAGAATTTCCAAATTAAGATTTAAAGATGTTTTCTTTCTTTTCTCTTCCTATATTTCGTTGTCTTCAATGTTAATTTTGAATAGTGGTGTGTTGCACATGATTATGGATTTCTAAATCCATATTAGGGTTTATTCTTGAGTTGTTTTGTTTAACTTTATTCTTGTTAAATTTAATATGGTACTATTTTGTGGTATTTGTCATGCTGATACTTGATAAAGTATTGAGAGATTGAATCAAAGTTATAAGTTGCTCAACGAGAGTTGGTACCTTAATGGACCTACAAATATTAGATTAATAAACAATTGAAGAGAAATCTTAATTATGAGTTAATTATCATTATGATTGCTTCAAATCCAGTTAAGTAGCTAGGAGTAGTTTTGCGAATTGAAAAATTGCAATTCAATTATTATCTATTTGAATTAGGATTACCTTATTAGATTTCTCGAAAGGGAAATCAAAATCTTAGGATATCCAAGATCAAGCATAATTGAACTAACAAGATAAAGGGAAGACAAAACAAGGATAAAATAGTCCCAAGTTTCCATTATTGATTAACTTTGTTCTTATTGTTAACATCACTTATTCTATTGTTTAGTTTTATTAGTTTATTTTAATTCAGTTAATTTATTTTAATTCAATTAATTTAATCTTTTATCACCTTAGACAAAGTGCATTCAAGTTGTGTTAAATGAATAATCCAATCCTTATGAGAACGATATCTTTTATATTACAAGTTACGACTTGTATACTTGCAATACAATTTTTTTTTATAAAATCTACAAACAAAATGCTCTTCTCCTTCCTTTTCTCCATATTTTTAGGTGGTAAGTCTACAAAAACACCATTTTTCTTCTGCATGTGAAGCTTTTCTCATGTATTTCCTCATTTTATTTGTTTTGCAGTTATATTATAGAGGAAATTTTGGATATTAACATCCCAAAAATCTATTAGAAAGGTATAAAACTTTAGGTAAGATTTCCAACTAAATTCCATCCCTTTTATTAGTGATTTTTAATCATCCTAAACTAGTTTCTAGTTAGAATTATATGGTGATTTTTTGTGATAACAATTTTGAAAAAATTGGAAACAAATGGGGAAAAGTGGTTGGAAAATTGAGAAAAAGAGGAGATTAGAAGAGGAGAGGGTGATGCTAGGATAGAGAAGAAAAAGAAAATTTTAGGAATTTTAAGATTTATTAAGGGGGAAATAGGAAAGGTGAATATTAAATTGTTAAATTATAATTTAATTCATATAAGGGTATTTTAGTAATAATAAAAGAATGTGAGGGTAAAATAGGAATTTTAATATTTAAGGGTCTTTCATTACTTATGGTGGTAAGATAAAGTAAGGATATTTTTAATAATTAAGGATAAAGTAGTAAAAATGGGGTAATTTTGGATTATTAAGTGCAATTGGATTATTTGAGTCCGAAAATTAGGTAAGGATAATCTTAAATTATACCCTTACAACAGTGCACGGTTCATAAAATTCTGAATTTTGTTATTAATAAATTATTTTTATTAGTGAATCATATTTTGAATTAGTAATTAATTAAATTACTGATTAAATAATTGAATATGTGGATTTCTGAAATTTATATTTTGTAAAAATTTTATTTATTAAATAAATAATTGATAAGGTACAAAATGTTCAATGTTTATATTTTATTACGTGTTATGATGTGTACAACTGATAATTTGAGAAAACTATGATAATTAAAATTTTCAGTTTTGTATGTGTATAATTAAGAATTTTAGGATAAGATAAATGACATTCATGAAATTAGATAGAGGGTGGTTTATAATAGTTTGATAATAAACTGTGAAAGTTGTGAATATGTCGTTTGCCTATAGTAGTTTATATTTGATGGTCATAGATTGATGAGGTGTTGAGTTATGGCTAGGTAACCATCTGTGGAGTAGGTACTAGGACATCCTGTGTAACACCCCACCCTCGACAGGAAGGGTAGAATAGTAATTTAGCAAAGGATGAGAGTGACTGGGACTAATTAGGATTGTTCATGCATACTGGTATTTGTGAACAGTGAATTTTTTTGCACATGAAAAATACCTGTACATGCATTCATGACATTCCCGGTATTTGTGCCTAAATGGAATTTTGTTGTGAATAACGTGGTAATTGTGTTTAAAAAATTATTTGGAGTGAGTCTTTGTGTGTTTTATATTTTCAGGAAATTTTAGGAATTTTTCTGTACTTTTTCGGAGAAAATTCCCGGACCGAAAAAATCGCCAAGTGGCAAATCGATTGATTTTCGTTAATGAAAATTGCTATCCAATGGCACTACAATATTGGGTATATTATTTTGGATTTGGAATTAGGGCCATTGGAATTGAATTGGGTCAACTTTCATTAGGGTTTCTTAATAAATCCTATTACATGTTTTTGTCTTATCCTTCTTTTGTCCTTTTCTTCTAAATGGACAAGTGTCCTACACCATTGAATGGTTTTGTCTTATGCTCACCTATTGAATTCGGCAACTT
>JANZLX010152169.1:0-16441 GCA_025531955.1 Erythroxylum orinocense
GTTTTGGATAAACTTTTGGCTAGTGAAATTTTAGAGGAGATGCTGCCCAATTTTTGATAAATTGGGGGTATTAAGTGTCATTTGATAAAAGGAAAGGAAAGGAATAATAAGTTTTGATAAATTAATGGATAAGTTTTGGTTATGAAGGATCAAGTGAATTTTGAGTTTAATTGTGGATGACTTCAATTGGCCATTGAAGTCACTTTGATTGAATAAAGTCGTTTTTAAAAAAATGATCGTTTTGTTATGGTAATTTTGTAAAGAGTTGGGCTCCGAAAACGGATCCCAACACTTTCAATCCGCAAATTACCAATTTGGAACGAGATAGTAAACATACTTGGATCTTGACGTTTCGGTTGAAGCTTTTTCTTTTGTAAAATTTCTAAAACGTTTTCTCCTAATTGGACCTTCTCATCGAATTTCAATTTCGTCTTTGACGTACAAAGCTCCTTAAGGAATTTAGCATATCGTGGAATATGTTTGATTACATCAAGGAGATGGATATTTACTTGAACCTTTCAGAAAGCTCCCAAAATTTCCTTTTCCTGTTCTTCCTTTTTTGCTTTTGCTAATCGACTTGGAAAAAGAGGTGGAAGCACCTTGTTTTGTACAACTTTTTGCGTCAACTCAAGTGGGGATGTTGTATAAGTGATTTCTTCCTCTACTTCTCGTTGGGAATTTTCCGAAATTTGTTCCTGTAGTTCCTTACCACTCCGCAATATGATAGCCTTTTCACTTTGTCGAGGATTAACCTCCAGTTACGCTGGAAAATTGCCAGAATTTTGTGCTTCCATTCGATTGATAACAGCTGCAATTTGACTCAACTAGGTTTCAAAATTTCTTTGTTGATTTTCCAAATTCCGGATACTTGTTTCAGTGTTTCGCTGAAATGTCAAAGTGTTAGTGGTCAAAGTTTGTACTATATCTTCCAAAGAAGACTTACCTTCAACAGTTGACATCATATTTGGATTTTGATGCGGCACATATGGTTGTCTATATAGTTGAAAATTCGTGGTTGCTTGTTGTCCTTGAGGATTCCCATATCGCAAATTCGGATGATCGCACCATCCCAGATTATAGGTATTGGAGAATGGGTCGTACTTCCTTTGATTTGGCCCAGTAAATCCTCCCATAGCATTCACTTGCTCCGTGTTTTCTTCCTGCAAAATCGGACATAAATCAGTAGAATGTCCTAATATTGAGCATATACCACATATCTTAGCTTCTTCTTTTCTCGTGACCGCTAATTATCACACTAAAGAAGTGAGGTCATTCAGTCTATTTTCCAACGAGGTTGCACTAACTTCATTCACGCCTTTCGACCCATGCCCAATACGGATTCCGAATTGTTGCGTGTTAGAAGCCATGTTCGCGATCAATTCTCTTGCGGTCGCTAGCGTTTTGTCGACTAAGGCACCACTGCTTGCAGCGTCGATCATGCTTCTATCAGAAAGCAAAAGCCTTCGTAGAAATACTGAATTAATAACTGTTCGGTTATCTGGTGGTGCAGACAGCTAGCGCATAGTTTCTTGAATCTCTCCCAGTATTCGTAGTGCATTTCTCCCGTATGTTGATGAATTCTGCAAATCTCTTTCGAATATAGGTTGCTCTCGATGCTAGAAAATACTTTTTGAAGAAAAGCCTCTTCATTTTAGCCAGCGTTTGCACGTTTTATCCGGCTGAAAAATATAGCCAATCTTGCGCATCGTCTTTAAGGGAAAACGGGAAGGCTCTTAGCTTAATCTGCTCTTCCATCACATTAGTTGGTTTCATACCCATGCAAACTACGTTGAATTCCTTCAAGTGCTTGTATGGAGCTTCTCCCGGTAAACCCCTGAAAATAGACAATAAGTGAATCAGTCCAGATTTTAATTTAAAAGTATTATTATCACCTAAATTCGGGAGGTTGATGCAACGTGGCTGTTACACGTCCGTTGGCGCGGCTAGTTCGCTAAGGGTGTGGTTGGCAGCTATCCTATCCATCTTCTGCATCTCTTTTTGTTATTTGGTTTGTTTCTGCAGTTTTTTCGTTGTCTTTTCGATCTCAGGATTATACTGTAAATTATCTGATTGGTTTGAACGCGTAACGTGCATAAACTGTCAAAATTTCCTCAACAACGACGCCAAAATTTGGTGATGTTGTCGCCTGCAACCAAATTCAAAAGAATCACTCCGTTAAAACAAATTATTGTAGTAGCGGTAAGTAGATATCATTCCCATGAGAAATCTTTACGATAATGGATTTACAAATTCAAACGAAACAAATAACGAAAGTAAAAAGGGTGGTTTTGGTCACGGTAATATCTGAAAATTAAGAGAAAATTCACAAATCAAAAACAGTAATTAAATCTGAAAAATCAATGAGAAAATACCTTGGTTTCGGGTCACCAATGTTATCGTGCGATTATGGATCTTTGATATAAAATTGTAATCATTAACAAACATTCATTAGGAAAGTTTTCTTGTAAAGGTAATGGCTAGAAACATGTATCCTAGCATTCTTATTGAACAATAACCTAGATACGATCATAGGTGTAATGAAATAAAAACATTAAGAATCGAGAACCAATGAGCAAGCGAAATACATATAGGACATGCAATCAATCAAGCGAATATCTTCTTAGAATTTCCGACTTTAACATAGAGAAGTTAATCCTAATTGCTACTTATGATCATCGAAACTGAACGTCATATTCTGTTAATCTAGCGATTGAACCAATTAATCTCTAGTTACGCACCTAAAAACCAACGAATTCAATTAGAAAGAATAGATCTAAAGATATCCAATGTTTATTAACAACATAACCATAATAACATATAACATGGATCCCCTCAACTAAGACAAAAGATTTAGCTACTCATAATCAAATTGAAAACAAAAGAAATAGCAAGGTAATAAGTTTCCATCCCTGGTTCTTTAATGAAAAATACGAAAACACAAATTAAAAGTATGCAAAAAACGTAAAGAACGAAAGCAAGAAAAAGTGACAACAACCCCCACCGAAAACCTATTCTAAAACCTAATATGTACTTGCGTCAATCACCAACTCTTCTTCTTTATGCTTATCTCTTCCTTATCTTTTCTTGATTCTCTCCAGATAATGCACTCTTCTATTTTCGGTAGGTAATCCCCTTGAAAGATGGCAAGATAATCTTTAAAGATTATGATAAGTTTGATTTTGACTTTTGAAATTTGATTTGTAAATTTATTCCATCCTTAAGCGTGCTCACGCTTAGTCACTGAATTTTTGTCAATTTTGAGATTTCAAATTTTCTTCATTCTTTTGCATCTTTTTTATTCTATTTTGTCTCTAAGGTGTTGAAAACCTTCTGTAAAGAATTATAGGATAATTCTATTAATTTCGGATAATAATTTCAACACATTAACGATAATTAAGTCTAAAATAAGTGCAATTTAATGATTTAACACTTTTATATTATTGTCTTTGCTTATTATAAGACCTACTACCCCTAGTAAGGATATTGATGTATTTGTAATCATTAATTGATGACTTAAATGATCTATGCGAGGTTAGATAAGAAACTTTTGATGTAGTTCAAAGTGAAACATTTATAATGCATGTGATTTTTTGTGGACTATAAATGATTTTTCAATTTATGGGAATTTATCTAGATGGATCACTAAAGCGTATATAGCTTGTTCTACGTATAATTATCAAACTTGTTCAATAAAGCTATGAAGTAAAATATGTTATACAGGATATCGTTGCTATTTAGAACATGGGCATAGATGGTGAAGAAGCAAATTGCTTAATGGCAAAGTAGAATTAGGTAACCTCATTTGCAATTGTCTAGTGATGATATGGTTATACAGCTATGGCACTTGGGTGAAATTACACCAAGCAAACAATCAAGTAATAGAAAGCAAAAGTAAAATGTTGTTGACCTCAACTGGAATAAAAAAACCATCATTTTTTTTCAATTTGCTGTATTGGAAGGAATTGTTATTGAGGCATAATCTTATACATATTGAAAAAAAATTGTGAGAATATTTTAGAAACTATTATGGGAATTTAAGGTAAATTGAAAGACACAATTAAAGCTAGAATTGACTTGGAAGACATGAATATAAGAAAAGATATACATTTGAAAAAAAGAGATGATGGGTTATATGTTATTCCACTTGCATGTTACGCCATCGCAAAAAAGGAGAAGCAAGCTATGTGTCAATTTCTTAAATCAATCAAGTTTCCTTATGGTTATACATCGAATATAGCTCGTTGTGTTATGTTAAAGAGGGAAAAGTATTGGGGTTGAAAAGCCATAATTATCATATACTTCTGTAACGATTACTTACTATTGGAATGCATGGATGTTTGCCGAAGGATGTGTCCATAAATTTGGGTCAATTTGGTGATTTTTTTAAATAGTTATGTTGCAAGACACTAAAAGTTGAATAGCTTGACAAAATGGGAAAAGACATAGCTTTGATTTTATGTAAGCTTGAACTAGTATTCACCCAATTAATGTTATGATGCATTTGACAATTCACTTACCGTACGAAGCAAAACTATATAGACTGGTTTAATTTCGATGGATGTATCCCATTTAAAGTTAATTTCTATTAACTTTTATTTTTTATAAACTTATTAGTTAGTAACAATTGTTAATGTTTTATATTTTTTTAGGTTTTTATGCTCTCTTAAACGTTATGTACATAATAGAGCTCAACCTGGAGAGTACCATAGAGACTTACTTAGCGAATAAATGCTTGACATTTTGTTCCATGTACT
Organism: Erythroxylum orinocense; assembly: GCA_025531955.1. Classification (NCBI taxonomy): domain Eukaryota; kingdom Viridiplantae; phylum Streptophyta; class Magnoliopsida; order Malpighiales; family Erythroxylaceae; genus Erythroxylum; species Erythroxylum orinocense. Next base: position 4,755 of record JANZLX010152169.1, read on the forward strand.
TAAATGACATCGATACAAGATTTAATACATAACTTTGATTTTGATCAAAATGGTGGGTTGTCAGTTTTATTCTTAAAAGTTAGGCCACTTGGTGTCAGAAACTATGTTGAGTTAATTAACGACGAGTTTGAAATTTCCCGTTGGTATATTTTGGAAATTTGCAAAGAAGTCGACATATATATGGAGTATGTATATCACTTTTGAATCATATTTTCATATTTCAATGTTGTCATTCAATCTATATTTCCTAATCTCAATTTTCTTTTTTTAAATAGAGAGAACAAAGAGTCGATTTAAAGTAAAGGGATTGTTAATATTGAAGAAAGACATAAGTTTAAGATCCTATCATGGTTTAATACTCGAGTAAGTTATATATTGATGGAATATTATGAAATTACAAGAATTTGCATGTTAGATGAACATCTAATTTCATTTTGTCGTACAGATTATATGGTTACATATCTATAACATGCAAGAGGCGACAACTGCATTATATTCTTTGGCATATGGGCCTCATATGTGGGGTTGTTGTTGAGGGATGTCATGATGATAATTTAATTGACTTTTACAATGTCATCTCTCAAATAATAGAGTTGTATTACATAAAGGATAAAAAAGATTGTTCTATTTAAGTGCAAATAGTTTATTCTTGTTGACATGAAAGTAAATGGGAATATTACTACCATCAATGTTAGTAAGACAAGGTATGATAATGACCCTTTTGTCCCTGCAAGTTAAGTGAAGCAATTTTCTCCCTCAATGATACTATATTGGGCATAAATTGGAAGGTTGTTCAAAAGTTTCAACACTGAAATCTTTTTGGATTTTGGGAAAGGGATAATAGTCTAATGAGTGAGGATAGTGATGAAATATATCAAGAGATTGAATTGGAGTTGAATAATGAAGCTATTCGAATAGAAGATGTAGATATATCATCATTCTATAGGAGAAATGTTGATCCTAATATATAGTACAAGTGGAGGAAGTACAAGCCAATCTTGCCATAGAAAGAGATGAAGACTATATTGAGGATGAATTTTATGACAATGAAGATACTTTGGTCAAATATAATAGTGATGAAGACTCAAATCATAATGAAATTAATGTACGATTTTTAAGATATTGATCATGATGATTAAAGGTAAAGATCCAATCATGATGATCAAACTATAGGGCCAAAGATCCAATTAGCTTCTTTTTTTTTCCCAAAACTAGATAATATATTTTTATAGTAGGAACTAATACAAAATAGTAACAACTTCATGACTTAGAAGCCTTTAGATGTCATTACAAAAGATTAGTAGTAGAAGAAATAAGAGTAAAGAGCAACTTTTAGAAAAAAAAGAAATGTTTAAAGTTGCCATCGGTTCCAATCATCTTTGATAATGATTTGTTAATGTTTTATAAAGTGCTCCGAAATGATTTAAGGAAAAATTTTACAAATTCTTTATGTCATCATTCTAATTAATTTTATGTTATATTGGAAAATCATAGAGAAATAATGTATTTTGTATTTCATTATGCTTCATTTTGTAAAAGTAATGTATTTCATTATGCTTCATTTTGTAAAAGTCATGTAATTTATTATGTTTCTTTCCCGAATCATTATGCTTCATTTTGTAAAAGTTATGTATTTTATTATGCTTGCCTTTGTATTTCATTATGTTTCATTTTGTAAAAATAATGTATTTTATTATGCTTCATTTTGTAAAAGCTGTGAATTTCATTATGCTTAATTCATTTATCTTTCAAATGTTGTGAAGTATGTATAACTTTGTTCATAAGTTAAGATCATTGAATCAGTTTTTTTTAATATATTGGTTTAAGCACTTCTTATTACTATGTTGAATGAAGCAAAAATGCCACCCTTGTATGAAATGCACATCACTAAATAATTGAAAACTTACTTCCTTATTAACTTTCACTCTATAAGCATGTATTAAAATTTGTAAAGAGTTGGTAACAATAGTATTAATACATGTAACAAAGTCCTTATTGAAAGAAACTACAACCATATTAATGCTAACTTCTAAAATACGATTCAAATTTTACTTATGTTTGTTAGATGTGTTATTTATAGACATAGAAAAGTCTAACACTTGTAAAGCTCTGAAGTTATACATTGTTTCTTTTAACAAATAATCAACCAAAATAAACGGAGCATGTTAAAAATGTTTCTAATGTGATTCAAACTATAGGGCCAAAGATCCAATCATCTTTTTTTAAAAAAAAATTGGATAACATATTTCTATAGCAAGAACTAATACAAAATAGTAACAATTTCATGACCTAGAAGCCTTTAGGTGTCATTACAAAAGATTAGTATAAGAAGAAACAAGTAATAAGAATAAAGAGCAACTTTTAGGAAAAAAATATGCTTAAAGTTGCCATCGGCTCTAATCATATTTGATAATGTTGTATTCATGTTTTATCAAATGCTTCAAATGATTTAAGGACAAATTTTATAGGTTCTTTATGTTTTCATTCTAATTAGTTTTATTTTATATTGGAAAATCATTGAGAAATCATTATAGATATTCAATATAATAACACCTGGATGAAACAAGGGAAAGAAGGTGGCAACTAGTGCAGGTGCTCCTCCCCACAACAACCAGCTCAATCCGACCCTATCCAACAACAACAGACTTCATTCTCTAATAAAGCCAGTCAACAACAACCTTTATTTACCTCAACTAGTGCTAAGGGATCTTTAGGTTTCTAAATCTTTACCACCTATAATTACACTTATCCTCAAATATATCTTTACATGTTTAATGCATTTTTTGTTATAATTATTTTTTTCAGGTTCCAATATTTGCATCAGAAAAAGAGGTAAACGTATCAGTAAAGGTTTTGAGTTGCAACGCATGAATATTGCAATGAATAACAAGTTGTTCGTTCTTATTAATACCTAGCAAGGTCATCCTGTTGACAAGATCTAATCAACAAATTTGTCCAATGAGCTATGGACAAAGTTTTGGTAATTTCTCAATTTATTTAATTATATGCAATATTTTACTTATTTAAAGACTAATTTCACTTTTATTCGTTGTTCACAGATGAAGCTCAATATCATCGATATCGAGAAGCCTAAATTGTCAAGTTACATAAGTTCACTATTGAAATAAAGGGCCAAGGATCATCGTTATCTTCTACATAAATGCTACAAATCTTTTCCTTCAGATAAGAAGGCAAGGAGACATGTTCCCGAGTAGATGACTCCAAAAAATTGGATCCAAATGTGTGATTATTGGTCCTCTACCAAAGTTAAGGTTTGTCTTCTTTCTTTCACATTTGCTTCAATTAATCTTGTTTCACAGTTTAATGACAATTTTTATCTTTATTTACGAAAAGTGTAAGAAAGCCGAAGTTAATAGAGGAAAAATGAAAACTCCTCACAAGTAAGATTCCAAATTATTTGTGGTCATACGAAATGAATTTGTAAGTTCTTTGTTTAGAAGTTATAATTATATCAATAAATACATGATAGTATTTATTGCGTTTCAATCATTTTTTTTTCATAAAACAGTGTTGGAAAGAACTACATGGAGAAGAGTGTGATAAGATCACACTCTACAAACTCACACACTACAAGGAAGGAGAAGGGTAGAATTTTGAAGAAGCGCAGAATAATTATGTAAGTGTATATTTTTTTTTAATTTTTACACTTATTTATTTATATAGTGTTAACTAATAATTTTTTAAATTTTAGAATAAAATGCAGGAGTTGTTACAAAAATCGTTGTCTGATGGAAAAGTGCCAAACTTAGATGAGATTTGCAACAACGTCCTTGGTACAAGATCAGGATACATCAAAGGTCTTGGGCATAGCCCTAAGCCAATTGGTTCATCATCATCACAACTAGCATATGTAACGACACTTCAAGACAAGAACCAGTCGCTTAAAGCTCAGTTACAATGTAAAAAAGAAAAGTTAGAATGTAATGAGTAAAAGTTAAACCGTACCGAACGAAAGTTGGTCAAGCTTGAAAAGATTGTCAAACAAATACTTGGCTCAAAGTATGTAAGTAATTGTGACTGAGCACGAATCTTAGTTTGTATATAACTTTTTTTTTGTTAATGTTTATAAATAACATTTTATTTTACTATAAAAATGCTTCTATTTTTAATTATTTTTATTTTATTTGCATTTAATTAATTATAAATAAAAAATTCTAAATATTACAAACAATAGGATGAATTAAAAATCTTACCATTAATTATAATTAAATGAAAAAATTATTACTAGGATTGTTTAGTCAAAAATAAAAAATCGTTGTCAAAATTTTTTAACAACGTTCCTAAAAACATCGACAATAAATTTTAAATTTTATTAAAATTTAATTAAAAATCTTTAAAAATAAATAAAAAAAGTAGTTAAAAGCCACAATTTTGAGAGGATTCATGCAACGAATTTTTGTCGTCGCTAAAAAGTATTAGTGTTGTGTTTAGTGACGAAAATTTTCATCGCCGAAAAGCTTCTTTTATTGTAGTGTAATGTTCCGATAAGACATAGAGCATAGAGTTAATGTCTACTTTATTTTGAGTACCATCATATTAGTTCTCTATCATTAACTATTGATTCAATTAATAACATTTGTAAAGTATTTATAAAACATTATTTTACCTTAATAAAAGATTTTCCAAATCAATACTAATCGAAAATAATGAAATATTCTTCTTAATTACTTTAAGGTAATGAATCATATTTTGATCACTTAACTACCTCTATGTGGTTTACGTTACATCTAATGACTATCGACTAAAGTATTGAACTACTTATGATTATAATAAGTCATACGTAGTATCAAAATATAACAATCCTTATATAAGATAAATTTAGAAGTCTTAAATTAAAGGATCACTTATACAATTATCACAACGAAAATTTCTATAAATATATAAGTAATATTTCAAATAGAGTTCTCATATGGAGTTAATTCAATAAACTTGTTCTCTAACAAGTATAGACACATTTGTTTAAGTATCTCCATACAGTGGTCTATGAGATCGATTACTAATTTACTACAAAAAAAGATCAACAACTTCTTTTATAAGAAAAATATAACATTTGATAATCCTTTTATATTATATTAATATTCAGTCTTAATAAAATAATAAATAAGAATAATTTAGGGATAATACATAAATACAATATAAATCTCATTATAATTTCATTTGTAATGTATACATCTAAAAATTATAAGATAAGAAACATCTTTAAATTATTTTGTCACTAAATTATAACCAGCTGATTGATTGTAGGATATAAATCAATAGTATCACATGGATAACCATGCCTAGCGAAGTAGTCTTCTTGCAACACCTTCATGTAAGCTTGATGGTGCGTAAGAGAAGACAGGGAAACCATCACCCGTTTTGCGTCAGAACTATAAACACGACATATCCTAAACAGGAAAAGTGTTACGTATCCAACAAGTTCATAAGTCAATGATGGACATAATTATGAAGAGACAGTTTATTTTCGTAGCTATTTTCGATGATATATGCTCGAGATGTATTGAGAATCGATAGCGTAACTAATAGATAAATCATTAGACTTCAGATGGGTCACCAGAATAAATCATCAGACTTTAAAGTATAGTGAATAAGTAAATCGTTTAAATAACAATTTGCTCAATCGTTAAACAGAAAATGGAAAAAAGAAGTTTTTGAGCCTTCAAATTTTGATGTTTGGAACAATTTTTTAGTTTTTAAGAAGTGAAAATATTTTATTAATTCTGAAGGGTGGGCTTGAGAGAAACCCCCTTTAGAACAAGTGTCAAAAGCTGAAGGCAACTGCCTTGATACAAAGGACACAGATCTATAAAGACTTTCTAAACAATCAAGTTTTACAACCAGCAATAAAAAGAGGATTGAAGCAAATTCAGATCAAACAGAGTCACAAGTTAAAGAGCATTCCAACTTAGAGCCCTAAGAATACTAATATTATATCCCTCTTGCCGTCTTTTCTCTCTTTTAATAAAATTCTTGTTTCTCATGATATATACTTCGATATAGAAAAATTATCTCATCCAGTAGACCAATTCTAGCGTGATTAAATTATGATCACAACCTCTTTTATTTTTCTCCATTTAAATTGGACATCCCATCCAAAAGTATATTGGTATCCATGTAAAAAAGTTCACAGTAGTGCCCTATAACATGTTGGAGACTGTACAAGGTTCCAACAAAATAAATAACCTTATCTAGTTCCGCTTCCTCCTGGACCTAAAACACTGGGGACGTAAAGCAAATAAGATATCCAATATACTAATAATAAACAGTTCCTCTCCCTCTCTCTCTCTCTCGATATTTTAATGTCTTTCTTCTCTAAGATGAGCAACTTACGGTGGAGATAGTTTGGTGACAATCTCAGCCATGAGGTGGAATCGGAGAAGGACAAGGTTAAATTTATATCCATAATTTTATTTTAGTAATAGTTTCACATGCTGGCTGTATAGTACGTAGTCCAGCTTAAGGAACTGGCGGTGGAAATTTTAAACTTTAAGAACTTATTTGGAGAAAATTAAAATTAAAGAGGTTAAGCATCTGACAAGAGACTATTCCATAAGCGTACCAACTACTAAAAAATTATACCATGCAAAATATCATAGGCGTGGACCCTCAACTTCACGAAATAGATGAGGGATCCAGGTGGAGTAAAGTGCTGTAGCACATCATTTAGATAAAAAAAAAAAAAAGATCTTAACATGCTTTAAACAACAGGAGTGACTAACTGGGGTATCCTCCAGTTTTCAATCAAAGTTTGATTCCAGTGAATCTGAGGTTAAAGAATGATCAACTGCCCCCTGTTTATGCCGTAAATCTCTGTCAATAGTGATTGCTTGTGCTTCAAGTTATTTTGATAAATCCTTGATTTTCTCTCTCTCCATGTATAGTACAACTCAAGCCAATTGTGTAGGCTTCCTTTCTACGCTTACTACTTTCCATACTTAGGCCTTGCATTAGATCATCACAATCCGAGGTGAGTGAGCAAGCGTTACACAACCGCTAAATATTTCCCCAAATGAAATCTGCATATAGGCAGTTGAAAAAAAAAAAGCTTTAAGGTTTCTTGTTGGAGGTTGCAAAGTACACAAATGTTGGGACCATTGGTAAATTTGGATACTCGATCCACTGGATGCACGTCTCCCTTTTAATTCTAACTAGAGAATATAGGATGCTCTTGGCCAAGCTTCTCGTTACCACACAAGCTTAAACCAAACAACTTTACGAGCTTTATCCTGGAGAAGATCATCACATGCTGCATTTATGAGGTATCTAACAGGGTGTTTGCACCATAATACGGGGTTGTCCTCGTTCTGATTCAAGGTAGAGGACATGACAAAGCATATAAGGTAAAGGAATAGTGTGATACTTAATTTTGTTTAACCCTTTTACACTGATTTATGTAATTTCTGTAATACGTAACAAAAGCCTTATTATGTGTCCTAGATCGTTCATGAAAGGGAAATAAACGAAGTAAATACGGAAATATTTGTTTTTGGTTCCATCACACATTCAGAGGTGCTTTCCGAGGCCAAAACGAGCTTCGATCAACCGAACCTTCACGAGACATGATCAACGTCTTTCTACAATTTTTTTAAAAAGTAAGCTCTCCTAACGAGTCAAAGAATCCTAACGCTCGTGAATGAATTGAGCAACTATAGGGGACCTTAACCTCTTTATATAACTTTTATATCAGGCTTCCCCATCACAGGTTCAATATGAGTCTAATCTACACTAATTAAGATTCATTTCCTCCTAAACTTTGGCCCGTTAATATTAGATCATTTATCGGGCTACTTTATTATCTTTATCCAGATCAAAATTACGTAACTTAACCGTCAAGCAATTTAAAAACCAACAAATTCCACAATTAAATATTGTCCACTAAATGGATAATTACTAACATTCTTCCTGTTAGACAATAATCAGTTATGGTTTGGATTTAAAACCATTTTTAAAACACGGTTTAGCTATGTGACTTAATAAGTACCAAGTTTTTCAAAAAAATTTGATCTAAAGATAATGAAAGACCATTATTCTATCCCATAAGACTTTCAATACAGGGAAATATCAAATACATGTGTCATATGTGACATAGATCCAATACAATTACGAATACCTAATACCTTACTAAAATGAATGAGAAAATAGAGTGTTGCAAACTAGGACGATACTTGTATGATCTATAATGTATCTTCTCACTATTTGTAGGTCTCAATTTCTCTAAACTTTATGTTAAATTGCATAAGAGAAATCTTATTTTCTCTCACCAAATGCTAAACTGCATCAAAGAAAACTTTTATGCTCTCTCACTAAATGCTAAACAGCATGCGAGAACATCTTTATGGGATTAAACACTTATATCCCACTACGTTATGTTATAATCCATGTTATGTGTCTCAATGACATAGACACAAGTTCAATCTACATATATGCCCAATGAACTTCAAAATGCTTAAGATTGACACAGATCCTACAACTTTTATATGCATTATGATTACGTATGAAAACTCGAGGACAATAAAAATGATCATCTTTATTAACAAATAACCATACCGTCATAATACATCAACATGTATAAACATACAAGGCACAAAGACAATAATATCTAACTAATAATGTCTAAGGACTTTAAAACACCCATACTTAATATATGTCGTTCAAATACAAGTGGGTGAATTCCTTTAGTTAAAGGATCAACTAACATTTCTTCAGTCCTTAAATGCTCCACTTCGATGTCACCTTTTTGTATCAACTCCTTTATAGTCAAGTATTTGACCTCCAAATGCTTAGATCCTGTGATGTTCTTATTTTTATTACTAAACAACATAATAGCAAGATTATCATAGTATAATCGAAAGGGTCTAGCAACTGAATCAACCACAAACAGCTCAGAAATCAAGTTTCTAAGCCAAACTACCTGTGAAGCAGCTCTATAAAATGCTAAAAATTCCACATGCATCATCGAGGAAGCCACTAATGTCTACTTGACGCTCTTCCACAATACTGCACCTTCTACTAACATGAAAATGTAACCTGAAGTGAAATTTTGATCATCCGGATACATAACAAAATCATAATGCGTATATCCTAAAAGGTTAGATCGTTGACTTATCCGTATGTCAACTTATAATCCTCGGTACCCTTTAAGTATCTCAACACTCGCTTGACTGCATTCTAATGGTTTATATCTGGGTTAGCCAGATATCGACTAAACAATCTAATAGCAAATGCAATGTTCAATCTAATGGACACATGGTCATACATTAGACCACCAACCGCACTAGAATAAGGAACATTCTTCACGGCATCTCTCTCTACTTCATTCTTTAAACATTGTGCTAAAGATAATCTCTCACCATAAGATATAGGTGCTACAATTGGTTTACAATCAACTATATTAAATCTTTTTAGCACCCGATCAATGTATGCACTCTGTGAGAGGCCTAATGAGTGCTAAGATCTGTCCCTGTGAATCTACATACCTAGGACAAAAGATACTTCACTTAAATCCTTTATGTCAAAATGCTTAGTCGAAAGTTACTTAACCTCATGCAACATGGTCAAGTCATTTGACGAGAGCAATATACCATCCATATACAGTAATAGGAAGATAACTTTACTCCCCTCACTACAAAAAAAGAAGTCAATCTGCGACGTTTGACTGAGGAAATGTCGCAGATTGTATAAGCTTATTGTGACGTTTTTGAAACGTCAGTAAAAGGGCAAGGTATCTACGACGTTATATTCAATCGACGCGGAAAGGATGTATTAACTGAGACGTTGTATAATTAAAGCGTGGCCAAATACAATTTACGACTTAATTTTGAAGCAAATGTCGGGGAAGAGTTGGCAAAAAATCAAAACTCGGTCGTTTAAGAAATATTAACGCACATTGGGTTTTTGCGAAATTTTCCTCCAATGATTCTCTCTGCGCTCTCTCCACTCTCAACGAAAGCACTCTCAACGAAAGCAGACGGCTTAAAATCTCGTCTCAACGTCGCCGCCGTTGCTCCACCATGCGTTTTGATTCCTAAGGTAGACATTCCGATCTATTACTACTATTTTTTCTTCGTGTTTGATTTGCTAATGCTCGAAGTTGGTGTTTAATTTAGAACTGAAGGTACCCATAGATTCCTTTCATCCTCTTCCTCCTGGTCTCGGTCAGTGGGCAGCATTTGATTGTCGTTCTGGACGCATCGTCAGTGAGGCGGAAGAAAGTTCCACTGAAGGTGATTCCAGATTTTAATTTTATGGGTTTATTTTTTTCTATCATCTTCTATAACATTAGTGACTTTACCAATCTTTGCGCTCTCTCAACGAAAGCAGACGACTTCAAATCTCATCTCAACGTCGCCGGTGTTGCTCCTCCATGCGTGTTGATTCCTAAGGTACGCATTCCGATGGCCAGTACTGATGTTTTTTCTTGGTGTTTGATTTGATAATGATTGAAGTTGGTGTTTAATTTGGAACTGAAGGTACCCATAAATTTCTCGGCTTGCTACAGTCCGGAGCCCTTAAACTTCGATTCCTTTCATCCTCTTTCTCCTGGTCTCGGTCGGTGGCCACCGTTGATTCTCGTCCTGGAAGTATCGTCGGCGAGGCTGAAGAAAACGCCACTGAAATCTCCCCCAATGCATAGGTATCTTTTTAACATTTGTATTGATAAATATAGGAATATATGGTTTTCACTAATGATGGCCATGTTAATGTCAATTCTTTGTATTGTTTTGTTACAAATGTTTTAGAACTTGAAAAGTTATTACATTACAATTTTACAATATAAGCCACTTAACAAAATCAATATTTTAACTCATAAGTTCCTAACCATTTACATCACTAACACATTATAACTAATTAACGACACACCCTAAACAAAACTGATGAAATGATTTAGATGTTCTAAGCTAAAAAGAAAGGGTTAGTAGTCTACTTATATAATAAGGAAAGTCTTAGGCACCCTAACTCCATCTGTGTAGTATGAGAATGGAAATAAGATCAAAGTCCTTACCAATGCCCCTTAAACTAGAAGTTTATATTGATGTTAGGTATTACAAAATACATTCTTCACATTAATTTTTTGTAGGAAATTATAACATTGAACTATTTGGTTAAGTGACCTGAGATACTAATATTGAAAGCCTATATTAAAGAAAAATCATAGCTTTCTAAGTTTTGTTACTTTATTTTATGAATTTTATTATTCTGAGTAATGGTTAGGTGAAGAAAGTTTTCCTACAAGAGATATAATTTCGAAACGTAAAATAGAAAGAGAATATTTTCAGTTAAAAAAAAAGAAATGGATGATAATTTTCATAAAATATGAGATTTCTTAGTCTAAAAATACCTGTTTAACGTGTTAATACTCTACATATGCTATTTTTGATTTTATGGACTATTTTGTAGGAAACTTTTATTCTATAATCTAGGTTTTGGATACTTAAGATAGCTATTTTGATTTTGATTCATTATCTACAATGTAAATTCATCTTATGGATCAAGTTAGAATGATGATTAAAGAAAAGATAGCAATTTCTTGCGTTAAGGTCCAAAGATCAAAGATATAGTTTAAAAAAGCATTTTACCAAGTACGGAAAGGATGTTAAGCCGGATAGTGTCACAGTGGCAGAGTGGATGGACTTATGCGAATATTGGGAGCAATCAGCTACAAAGGT